>LPNX010681840.1:0-40033 GCA_001517045.1 Pseudotsuga menziesii | reverse complement strand
GTTATCCCAGACAACACTGATGATCATGATTAGGCCAGCTCGTGATGAGACCTCCTATTCTTCAGTCAAAATTTATGTTTTTCTTTCAATTTCATTTTTAACTTTCATAAAATGAGAGATCATTACCCAGCATGGTAACCGAATGGTAATGTCAGTCATTAATATCACCGAAAAATGAATTAGCTGGCTCATGATGAGACCCCTTATCTTCTGGTTTTAAACCAAAAGCCATTACTAGTTTCCTAATAATGTCATACTAGTGATATTTGTGATTCTGATCGGACCGACTTATTACTAAAACCCTCCGTCTCTCATTTTAGCATTTTATCGACTGGAACAAATCCTAAATAGTTTTCAGATGGTAAATACTTTTGAAGATTAATGATAGAGGTCTGTAAGATTTTTTCAAAAGTACAAGCTTCGACGAAGACATTTAATAAGCTATCCCCACTTTTACAAGAAAACAGAAAGGTGAGGACTAATCTAAGAAACACTTACAAATAAAAACAATGATAGGTATTTTATAGATTTAAGAAACCTTGATCATCCTGAACAAATATTTAAAAGATTTCAGTCAAATATCATAATTTTTCAGGCTCATGAGAAAACTGACTTTTGAACTTGAAGATTTATTTATTTACATTTATTTCTTCAGCTGATAACTAAAGATTATTCACTGATTATATACAAAAATTTGACAGTCTAAAACTTTTGACTAAACAGAATTAAAATTGATTGAAATTACAGCATGATGGATTATAATTCAGTTTATATACAGAAATATAAATTTCTTTACAAACAACAATCAAAGTTTATGTATAAAAATATAAATTTTAAAACAGCAAACAAATTATATACATTTTAAATCAAAAAATATTAGCAGAAATATTTTTTCAGAATCAGTCCATTCACTGGGAATGTTTCGGACTGTCCTTCAAGTGTTTGCAATCGAAAGGTACTTGGACCTATTTTCTCATAAATAACAAAGGGATCTAGCCATAGTTTCTGAAACTTAGTATGATCTCCCTTTTCTTTGTGAACTTTATCCCATTTTAAAACTAAGTCTCCCACCTGAAATTCTCGATTGGAACTAAAGGATTGGTCAAACCAAGATTTGACAATTTGTTGATGTTTTGTAAAGTGTTGTTTTGACTTTTCTCTTTCTTCTTCCAATTTTAGTAAAGTATTAATTCTCTTTTCCATTGCTGGACACTCTTCATCTTGGACAGGCTGAGCTAACTGTAATGAAGGTAAGAACAAATTTGGTGGTAAACTAGCTTCAGTTCCATTTACTAAGAAGAATGGTGAGTTACCTATCGCGGCCTTAGGAGTTACTCTGTCTGCCCAAAGGACATTGACCAATTCTGTATGCCAATTATGATGGTGAACTGAAATAGTTCTTTTGAGAATTTTCAATAAATTTTTGTTTGTAGATTCAGCTAGACCATTCCCATGGGGATGATAGTTAGCTAAATATCTGATTCTTATTCCCTTCTCTAAAGCAAACTGAGTTAACTCAATTGATGTAAAATATGAAGCATTGCCAAAGACGAGGGAATCTGGGATACCAAATCTAGTTATGATAAAGAATTCCAAAAATAATATAACCTAATTGGTATTTACAACCTTCAATGGTGCAGCTTTCGCCCAACGAGTGAAATAATCGGTTGCAGTTATTATATATTTGTGTTGCATAGATGAGGGAGGATTTATTGGCCCTACTATATCAATACCCCATTGCTGAAAGGGTCTTTCAGCTGAAACAGGTTGTAAAGGAAAAGCAGTTTTTTTACCCTTCCTGCAGCAAGTTGACATTCTTGGCATTTTCTGACAAAAGTATAGGCATCTTGAAACAAGGTGGGCCAATAATAGCCAGCTCTGAGAATTTTATGTGCAGTAGTCTCTCCACCAATATGACCTCCTGCTGGTCCATAATGCAATTCTTTCATAATTACTTCTGTTTCATCTTTATCTAGACATCGAAGGTATACTCCGTCTGAATTTCTCCGAAAGAGGATATTATCAATTAATAAATAAGGAGCAGACTTCAATCTGAGTGCTCTTTTCTTCTTTGGTTCTAAGTAATCAGGAGCAGCTCCTATTTCCAAAAGTATCCGTATGTCTGTATACCAGGAATCTTGAGGTGGTGGATAAAAATATATTTCCCTGGTAAGTAAAACCTCATCAATGACAGTTTCAGCTTTATCATCAGGTAAATGAGCAGCTTCAGCAGCTAATTTACATAATCCTTGACCTTTAACTATCGTCAAGGGTTTAATCTCTAAGTCATATTCTTGAAGTGCTATCATCCAAGGTGCCCTCTTTTCACCTAAGTCCTTTTGCACTAACAAGTTTCTGACTGAGGAATAATGGACAATTATTTTCATTTTAGATTTCAGTAAGTATGGACGAAAATGTTTAACAGCTTTAAAAACAACAAAGGCTTGCTTATCGACTTCATGGTAATTAAGTTCAGCACCTTTGAAATTTGAACTCATGAAGGAGATTGGGACTTCATTATTTTGATGATTTAATTGGGTTAAAACTGCTGCATATGAAATATCAGAAGCAAAAGTATACAATCTGAAATCTTTTTTAAAATCTGGACTTAGAAGGCTAGGAGCTTCTGAAATGGCTTCTAAAATTTTCTGAAATGATTCTTTTTCAGTTTGTCCTCAATTAAAAATAGTATCTTTCTTAATCATTTTCTGCAAAGGACGAATGATTTCGGAGAAACTGGGAATGAATATCCTAACAAAATTTATTTTTCCAAGAAATGACTGCATTGCTTTCTTGCTAGAAGGGTAGGTTATTTTGGAAATGGCTTGGGTTCTTTCAGGATCAATCATGATTCCATGCTTTGAAACCACACAACCTAATAAGATACCTTCTAAAATAGCAAATATTGTTTTTTTAGGATTTAAGGATATTCCAAATTTTCTGCATCGTTCAAATACTTTTCTAAGATGATTAAGGTGATCAGATCGATGTTTAGAATATACAGTAACGTCGTCCAAGTAGACAACGATTGAATGATTAATTAAGCCTCTAAAAGCAATATCCATTTCCTGTTGAAAGGTTGCTCCTGCATTGATTAATCCAAAGGGCATCTTGTGGTAGGCATATGTTCCCCATGGAGTTCTAAAATTAGTTTTCAATTGGTCATCTGGGGAAACTAATATTTCGTTGTACCCTGAGAAACCATCAAGAAGTGATAGTATCTCAGCCCCAGACACCTTTTGAAGAATTTGTTCCATGGGAGGAACTGGATAATTATCCTTTTCAGAAGACTTATTCAGATTTCTAAAATCTACAAATAATCTAATATCCCCGTTTTTCTTCCTAACTGGAACTAAGTTTGCCACCCATTGAGTATGCCTGATGGGAAAAATAATCTTGGAAGCTAACAATTTATTCAGTTCCTTTTTTATTGTTGGTTCTAGTGACGGATGATATTTCCTTAACTTCTGTTGAAAAGGTTTTGAATCCTGTTTAATTGGAATTATATGTTGCATGACTTGTGTGTTAAAGGTTTTCAGGTCATCATATGTCCAAGCAAATATGTCTTTAAATTCCTTAAACAATTTTATAAATTTTGTTTTTTCCACAGGGTTGCAATCTACTCCGAGATTTATAGTTTGGGGATTTAGTTCTGTTCCTAAATTTATGGTTTGATACCTCATTCCAGAACTATTGGTTTTACAATTAGGAACAGAACTAAACTTATCCTGTAGATCAAAGAACTTTTCTAATCTTAGTACTGAATTAGGGACTGGTTTTACCTGTTCAAAAGCTTTTTCAACTGAACAAAAATCATTTATTACCAAAAAATCCTGCAGATTTTCGTCGTGAGTGACTTCGTCTATTACTGAATCTTTAAAGGTATCCTTGTTCATCAGAAAATTCAGTACCTGCACATCATTGTCAAATACACGCCAGTTAAAAATATTATCAGGTATGGAAGGCCTAAAAATCAATTCAATAGAAAAGAAATCTGGTGTAAGATTTTCTGACAGAATTAACTTTGATGCTACGTTTGCCAACAAATCCGCTTCTTAATTTTGACTTCTAGAAACAGAATTTATGTTAAATGCATCAAAATGTGAGATAAGGTTCCATACCTCTCTTTGATAACTCTGTAAATGTTCAGATAAGCAGTGAATGGAGTTACGAACCTGTCTTACAATGATCTCAGAATCACCATATACAATTAACTCTTTGATGCCCAAATCAATTGCTTTTTTCAAACCTTGTATTAAAGCTTCATATTCCACCATATTGTTTGTACAATTAAATTCCATCCTACAAGCTATACATGTTTTATTTCCCTGAGGGTCCACCAGTAGGCAACTAG
Source organism: Pseudotsuga menziesii (assembly GCA_001517045.1). Classification (NCBI taxonomy): domain Eukaryota; kingdom Viridiplantae; phylum Streptophyta; class Pinopsida; order Pinales; family Pinaceae; genus Pseudotsuga; species Pseudotsuga menziesii. The sequence continues at coordinate 35,679 of LPNX010681840.1, read as the reverse complement.
CTCCTGCTCCTTCTTTAGATTTCGCACCATCAAAATATAAAGTCCAGATAGAACTATGCACAATCACTTTAATTTCTATAATATTTACAATATTCAGATTATCTACATCATTAATGGTTTCCTTGAATGAAGAGTTAGGAGAAACAGATGTCACATTACTAATTTCAAACTGCTGTTTGTTTTAAGAAAGGGAATAATTTTCAGCTTTAAAATTACCAAATCCTAATTCATACATGTAATTCCCCATGATACAATCTGAAAATAAAATAGGTTCACTAGGATCATGCAGTTTTGTAACAGTATGTTTCATATATCTTTCTCTATTTATCTTTATCTGATTTTAATTTCCATTCTTAGGTAACCACAATGTTGACCATTCCGTGGCAAAGAATCCATTTAGTTGTTGAGACCAATCCCTACTTAAAAACAACTCGTATGCATCTAGAATATCTGCAACAACAACATCTATAATTTGATAAACCGAAGGGTTACAAGCAATTCTGACTAAGACATATTTCATTTCCCCTACAACCTTTACATTTGTCCTATCCAATTGAGTTATTTGAGAATTAGATGGAACATATTTCCCATTCAATTTCTTGCATACTGATAAAGGAATCACATTGGAGGATGCTCTGGAGTCTACCATGCAATTATGAACATTCCTATTGAAAATTTCAAAGGTAATTAAGAATGGAGGTGTGGTTGATTTTGAATTCTTACCTATAAGCGAAGCTTTGTCAGCCGTTGCTTTTTCCTTTTTCAGTTGCTGTTGAATCATTATTAGAATTATTTGCAGCAACATTTTGTTTTGCATTAGGAATAATAGAACTCATGGCTGGATTTATAACATGACTATTAGGCATAGGGTAGATTTGAAGAAGATCGTACATACTGATGTTTGCACGAGTCTTCTTTAAATCTTTAATTATATCATATTGTAAATCTAATTTTGGAGCATTTTGACTAGTTTGGGTACCTTTGGTTGTTTGGACTTGTTTTCCAGATTGAGTCTGTTTGTTAGGTTGTGAATTATTATTGTCATTATTTGTAGTAGAACTTGATGAAGCTCCGGGGGTATTTGCAAATGTTCTACTACGAGTATTGTAGGCATGTTGTCCTGTAGGAGGACTTTTACTCTCATGTTCTTTCACAAGACTGTCCCAGAAATGACCGTTAACTTGTTGAGGTTCCTCTGATTCTTCATCATTTTTTGATTCCTCTTCTTCTTCGTTTTCAGTTATTTCTTAACTAGAAGGAACTTCAGACAAATATAAAATAGCTCGAATTGTATTAAAAATCTCTTCATTTGCTGCTATGTCAGGTGGATTATTTTTAGTATTTATATTCGGGTTTTGTCTAAACTGAATTCTGAAATATCCCCTAGAAGGAGAAGCTTCAGAATTGGTTTTCTTTAACCCTACAACCTCATTGGTTAATGTTTGAATAGAATTTTGTAGCTGTTCTATGTCAAATGATTTGTCTTTATCTGAATTGAGTTTTTCGGTCTTCCTACGAGGAAAAGAATCAGATTTCCCACTTCTTTCTGGTTCATAGGACATAGAATCCTTTTCGACTTTAATGGCTTCCTCAAACGTTTCTACTAATGTTGTTTTTCCATCTCTCTTAATGAACATCCCAGAATATTTTGGTAAAGCTGATGTATAATTTTCAATAATTATATCCTCGGGAGGTTGAGAAGCAATTGGAATTTTGTCTTTTAATGTCAGAAACCTTTGATTGAAATCTTTGATTCTTTCTTTAGGCTCCATTTTAATCCTAGATAACTCTAGGGATAAAAGAGCGAGTGTTTTATCTTCCCCGAATTTATCTAGAAAGGATTTATTAAATTCCCCCCAATTTGTGATTGATCCTTGTACTAACGAAAAATACCAGGTAGAAGCTCTTCCTTCGAAAGTTAGAGGAAACAATCGACAAACTACATATTCATGTTGAACGTTTAAGGTTTGAACAGCCAACATAAATTTGTCAACATGCACCTCTGCAGGTTCTTTGTCATCTGGGTTAAACTTAGGGAGGAGTTTATCTGAGTGTTTAGGCAAAGGATGATGTATACCAGGGACTGCTACAGCAACTGTTCTTAGCCAAGGGAGTTGTGCGTTTGGTGGATTAGGTGGAGGATTGCCTCCTCCTCCTATAGGTACATTTCCTACCATTGGACTTCTTTCAGACCTTGAAGAACTTCCTGAGTTAGATGGTCTTAGACTATCAGGTGGTGATTTAGGAGGAGAAGGTGGCTGATCAAAACCACCTCTTGCAATTAGTCTTCTAGCAGTATTTGTCTAAGTAGTCTGCCTTTGATGTCTTTCAACCTAATGGTGGGGAGTACTATCAGCTACTTCCAAATCTTGCGTAACTATGGTCAATTGTGGATTATGTCGATGCTGTCTAGGCAGACCATAATCTATTGGAGATATACCAAGCTGATTAGCGTATGCTTGTGTACGAATATGTCTTGATTCTTCTAAAGTTTGAGTGCTTTGTACAGGAGTGAAGGGAGAGGTGACAGGATCATGCTCGAGAATGTTCCTAATAGTTTCTAAAAATGGTGATCTACTGACTTCTGGAGGTTGTTGACTGGTTGGAAATGTTTCCTTAGTTTCACCTGCCATTACTCATTAATAGGCCCTCCTTCTAGCGCCATTTGTTGGCCTTATTTTCTGACCTAGCCCAACAAGGAGGTTATTCCCACACAATCAGCTTAAAGCAGCGTCCTGTGTGTTTGGAATAGCAAAACCTCGCAGGTTATGGTCCTGCTACCAGCTGATTTTTCTCTTAAGGAGAAAAATAAAATCAGAAAAATCTATCCTATCCTAATGTTATTTCTACCTAAAGGAATCCTATACTTAGTTTCAACTATCTAAACTATCTTGTAATTTCTTTCTTAAGGAAAGACTCCAATTGTTGAAGAGTTTCTCTGAATATAAAGACTGTTAAAATTATGCTGAAAATTACCCAAATCAATTTAACAGCTGTTAACTGAAATATACTAAAATAAAACTTAATCTGAACTATATTAACTATCCTATCTATCCTATCTATCCTATCTCAGCTGAGAGCGTATCTAGATACCATATTAATTATTAATTAATAAAAGATGAACATAAAGATAAATAGTAAGATCTAAATGACAATATTTAAATCATACATATTAAACTATTTTGTTATAACATCACTTATCAGAGAAAATGAAAATAAATAATTACTTCAATTTTCTGAAGTATATAATTAATTAATAACTAATCATCAACATAACTATTTGAATAAAAGATGATGTCTAGTATGAAATCACTGTAAAAATACAAACGATAGCTAATACATAGAAATGTATATCCTTATAGCTCAAATTTATAGTAAAAATACTAATAGATTCAGTCACAATGATATATTAATTCAAACATAATATTGAGTTGATAGAGTGAAAATTATAATTAAACACAAGTATAACAAAGCATACTGTATTAATATTAAAATAGAAGATAATATACTCACATATAAAGTATATCCAAAACAATACCAGTAATGATATCTACCTGGAGATTTCCAGTTGCATCCCACATCCAAAGATCCAACTTCAGTTATGAAATAAAACCAGTAACAAAATATATCTCAAGTATCTCTCTCTTCAGTCACTCTCCCTTTTCTTCTTCAATATTCCTAACTTATATAATACTATCAATTGTTTTCGATTCCATTTTACCATCAATGCTACATGCCACATTATAGGGTTCCTATAATTATCCAAGAGAATCAAATCTCTTTTACAAAACACTTGTCACTATAATAATGAAAATGACTAGCCTGAATGTTTGCTGGTTTAAAGGTGCTTGGTAAATCTGTGGTCGTTGTTGAAACTCCATCCTTCAATAAACAGCCACGTCTCCCAACCAACATATTAACAATGTCCTGAAGCTTTGGAGAAGAGTGATGACATATCCACTTGACCAGAATTTCATAGTAGGCTCGCCATTCAGGCTTCAGGAACTTGACAGGGACCCCTATCTTCAGTTTTGTATTATCTGGTAATGGCAGCAACAGAGATAAACACTTTTTCTTATTAACCTTACCACCCTTGAACCAGCGTTCTCCAATTTGTGGGAGCTTTGTCGCCTCTGCGATTTTGTCTTCATTAACGATGAAATTAAAACCCCCGATATACACAACATCTTCTTTTAAATTTAAGGCAAATAGTTTGGTTACCTCTGCATTATGGCCGTTAAAACACTTAAAGAATTGCCCCCACCCCACTTTCTCAAATCACAAGGCTATCTTCTCGTCTTCTTCTATGAGCTCTGAACCTGAGATTTCGAAATGATTCAACGGGGCCATAGCTTCCTCAACACTATCCTGGTTTCGAAATGGAATGAACAGAAAGGTGAAGAGGGAGGGGATAGGTATCCAAGTGCATGACATGATGCGAAATCAAAACTTCACATGCTTCGAATCTGACAGTCATGGGAGCTCTAAATTTAGTCATTAAGCCGAACTTAGTGATGATGAATGTTATAGCCAACGTTCTGTTATGATATATGCATGCTTAACCACGACTTAGCCACGACTAGCAGTAAAATTTAACCAAATTGACAAACCAGGGATCGTTTGATTGATGGATCGTAAACCAAAATATTGATTACACACAGTGGTCATAATGAGCATGTACGTCGTTACGAAATGGAATGACTCTCAACATTAAATCCTAAGGATGCGAATCATCAATACAGCTGTTAGTTAATTATTAGGTGTAAGCCACCTCTCCATGCCAACGCAGCGATCTAAGTAGCAGGCATTATTAATTTGACACATGGATCTTGTAAACTCTGTCAATTAATGGTCTTCTCCAGTTTTAGCATGAAAGGTGGTAGCTTTCAAGGCGATATAGTATCAAAATCATATACCCTAATGTTTAGCATGACAACTAGCTAATGACTTGACTTAATACTTATGCCATGTATATACGTAAAACTTCATAGATCTAGTTTTAAAACTTTCCAAAATCCCATCGATTAATATCTTTCATCGAATTTGATAGGATACTAAGTTATAAAACTATAATATATGAAAATTCCCATAGGATACTCCTTTATTTACTAACTACATATATACAATTTTTACAAAGTCATGGTAAGATATTACATATGAAATGTGAACATTAAGTTTAATAAAGTTTTAATTTAATAAGACACCTTTATTTCTAGGAGTTTAGAACTCATAATACCTTATCCATATCCAGCTTCAAATAAACTCAAAAATGTGTTTCATTGATTCCCATTTAGCATACTATCCCTTTAAGTTTCTTAAATGATATATAATCAGATAAATTTAACTTTAATGAAAAAATTGATTATATACAAATTTATGAAACTGACTTATGAAACTGACAGCTGCTAATTACCAAAATGTTTTCATCAAATCTTAATATATCATCTTACTTTTCTTCAATTGAGAGTACCTTCAGAATCAAAGATTCTGAAGGCACTCTTTTATAATTTAAATAGGTAGATTACAAAAGAGAGCTGATTTCTCTTCATCCTAATGAGGAATGAAGGGGCTGTGGTTGACTGCCAACAGAGCCCTAGTGCTAGCAGGCAATGCAAGTCTATATGCAACAGGCCCTATTCTCTTAAGCACTTCAAACGGCCCACAATATCTAGGTGATATCTTGGCACAACTTCCAAGCTTCAAAGAAATTTTCTTTTCCCTCACTCTGAGGTAAACATGATCCCCAACACTGAACTCCCTGTTCACCCTATGCTTATCTGCATAGCTTTTCTGTCTATCCTGTGCTACTTTTAGATTCTGCCTGATCTTTACAATCTCTTGCTCCATCTCCTTGAGCAATTCTATCCCAAGCACAACCCTGTTCACTGGGTTATCCCAACTCACTGGTGTCCTACACCTTCTTCTATACAAAGCTTCATATGGACTCATCCCCAAGGATGCCTACTATCCATTGTTATAAGCAAACTCTACCAAGTGTAAGTAATCTTGCCACTTGGTTGGTTTGTCCATCACATACATGTGAAGCATATCTTCAAGCACCTGATTAACTCTCTCTGTCTGCCCATCTGTCTAAGGATGGTATGCAGTGCTGAATTTTAGCTTTGTACCCAAATCTAGAAACAACCCCTTCCAAAATTTGGAAGTGAACTTGACATCTGTGTCAGAGACTATTGCCTTCAGCAATCCATGCAATCTGAAAATATCCTTCTTGAAGATCTTTGCAATGTCATCCGTCTTATGCGTAGACTTAACCGGTATAAAATGTTCTACCCTTGTCAACTTGTCCACCACAACCATGATGGAATCATGTTGCCTCCAAGTCATCGGCAATCCTGTAATGAAATCCATGGAAATAACTTCCCATTTCCATTCCGGAACTGGCAAGGGTTGCAACAAACCTGCTGGATGTTGATGCTCAACCTTTACCTATTGACATTTCATACACCTCGAAATTTACTCATCCATATCCCTTTTCATTCCTGGCCAAAAGTACTGCTTTCTAGCTGTAACAATTGTCTTCTTATATCCTGGGTGACCAGAATATGGAGCTTGATGGATTTCATATGATAACAACTCTCCTCAAATCTGCTACATCTAGAATATAAATTCTACCTTTATAAGTGAGAAGTCCATCTTCTTCCACTTTATATCCCTCATACCTCTTCTCAAGACTTTACTGCTGCAATTTGTCTTTTACCTACTCATACAATTCATCTCTAGTAGCATGACCAACAATTTGTTGCCTCAAATCTGATTGGCAAATACTAAGAGATGCCATATGCATTTCTTGCACCTTCCTGCTGAGTGCATCAGCTACCTTGTTTTCTTTCCCTTTTATGTGTTTGATTTTGAAATCAAACTCACATAAAAATTCCAGCCATCTCGCTTGTCTAGCATTCAGAGTAGGCTGATCAAACAAATACTTCAGACCACAATGGTCTGTTCTGAGCTCAAATATTCTACCCATCAAGTAATGCCTCCACATCTTGAGGGCATGTACTATGGCTGCAATCTCTAGATCATGAGTGGCATAGTTCTTCTCATGCTCCTTCAGCTTCCTTGACTCATATCATATCATGTGGTTGTCCTGCATAAGGACTCCTCCAAGCCCTTGTCCGCATGCATCGGTACACACCACAAAGTATTTCTCTGGATCTGCAACCTTCAATACGGGTGCACTGGTGAGAATATTCTTCAACCACTGGAAAATTTCTTCACACCTTGATGTCCATTCGAACTTCATACCCTTCTTTTGCAAAGAAGTGGTGGCATGTGCAACACTATAGAACCCCTCAATGAATCTCCTGTAGTATCCTGCAAGTCCCATAAAATATCTTACATCTGTCACATTTCTTGGAGTAGGCCAATTCATAATGGCTTCAATCTTTTCAGGTTCCACAAATATACCCTCTTTTGAGATAATGTGACCCAAATATTGAATTCTATCTCTATAGAAGTTACACTTGCTTAGTTTTGCATACAACTGGTGCTCCCTAAGCAATTGCAATGTCAAAATCAAACGCTCTTCATGCTCTTTCTCATTCTTAGAATAAACAAGAATGTCATCAAGGAAAACAAGAAAAAACTTTTCCAAATATTTGCTGAAGACACTATTCATAAGGCACACAAATGTAGCTGGTGCATTTGTGAGACCAAATGGTACCACTACAAACTCATAATGTCCATACCTTGTCCTAAAGGCTGTCTTATGAATGTATTCATCCTTGATTCTCACCTGATGATAACCAGACCTCAAGTCAATCTTGGAAAATACCCTTGCTCCCCTCATTTGATCAAAGAGCTCATCAATCCTAGGAAAAGGATATTTATTCTTCACAGTAACCTTGTTCAATTGTCTGTAATCAATACACAACCTGAGTGTACCATCTTTCTTCTTTACAAACAGAACCGGTGCTCCCCAAGGAGACACACTCAGTTAGATATACTTCTTTTCCAACAACTCTTGCAGTTGTATCTTCAACTCTAGCATCTCAGGTGTACTCAACCTGTAGGGTGCCTTGGACACTGGTGCTGCTCCTAGCCCTAGTTCAATTGTGAAATCAATGTCCCACTTTGGAGGAAGCCCTGGAATCTCATCAGGAAAAATGTCCCTGAACTCTTGTATCACCTGATAGTCCTCCAACCTAGGAGTTTCATCTCCTGATGTCTCCAAAATATGAGCTACATACAACTGGAAACCCTTCCTACAAATCTTCTTTAACTGCATTGCTGAAACCTTTCGTACTGAAATCACCTTTGGAATACCTTTCACAACTACTAGGTTCCCTTCTTCATTCATGCATTTGAAAGTCTTATTGTAGCAGTCAAGATTTACCCTGTGAGCTTCTAACCAATCCATTCCAATAAGAACATCATAGGAACCAAGTGGTAGAACATTCAGATCTACACACGTGACCGATCCATCCATGACCAATGGACATTTCTCCACCACTTCACTAACCTTTCTCTTAGTTCTAGTGGCTAGCTGAACTAACCAAGACTTCCTATGCTTTACTTTCTTAAAAGAACAAATCTCCACTACTCTAGGAGTAATTTAACTGTGAGTAGAACCAAGGTTAATCAAAATAGAAACAGATTGTTCAACAATCTTACCTGCAAATTCAACCACAATTGACTGGTGATCCACCTGGCGGCCCTCCAGTGCTGCATAAATCCTAGGGACTTCCCTTGTTACTTGACCCACTGTTTCTGCTTCTTGAATTTTGTAAGCTAGTCTTGCATTCTCATTCTCAAGTGGACAATTTCAGCGCATGTGGGTTCCTCCACATTTCCAACATTGAAGTGGTCCTCTATTCTATTGTGGATCCTTAGGATTTTCTCCTGTCACTCCAACTGGTTTAGTCGCAGCTTGGGATGGTTGCTTCTACTGACTCCTGAAGTTAGAAGGTTTGAAACCTTTCATTCTTTGGTCATACTTCTCATTCTTCTTGTCCTTCCATGCCTTATGGTAATCCATCTTACCTTTTCTTTGCTCATAGAAATACTTAGCCTTCCTTATTGCTTCTTCAAGAGTTCTAGCTTCATAAAACTCAATTCTATCTTTGTAAGACTGAGGCAATCCACTCAGAAAATGTTGGACCTTCACTTTTTCATCTCTAATGTACCGGACATACCTCAATAGCTCCAAAAACTTATTTGCATATTCTTCCATGGTCTGTTGTCCCAATCCCAGCTCATGGAACTCCTTAATCTTTTCATCATAATACCTGTCAGAGAGGTATTTCTGCTTGAAATACTTCTTGAACTGTTTCCACTTAAGTCTCCTTTCACTGATCCTCTTTACTTGCTTGAAGTGTTCCCACCAAATGGACGCTCTTCCATTCAGAATGAATATTGCAACTCTTTCCTTCATGTTTCCCGAATATTCATGCACTTGAAAGTACTTCTTTATTCCAAGAAGCCAAGCTTCAGCCTCTTGTCCAGTCTTTACCTCACCATCAAATGTAGGAGGTTTAGCTTTCTTCAATTCATCCCGAGAGCGATCCCTATGGTGTCTCTTTCTTTTTCTTTTATGAGAAGAAGAATTGGAATCCCTGTTGGATTCTTCAGAGTCGGATGATCCACTAGAAGTACTTCTCCTTCTCCTAGTGTTGCTCCTATTGCCTTCTAGCCTTGATGTACCCCATCCAGAATCTATCTTTTTCTGTAAATCTATCAAACTCTGCAATATGGCAGCATTCAACTGATGTTGTTCTTCCTATGATTTAACCAAGCTTCTCATGGTGGCTGCAATCTCAGACGGTGTCCCCTGGAATATCCTTCCATTAGACTCTATGTCATCATTCCCATTATGGACATTTTCTCCCATGGCATCTTTTGCTCACTTGTAAGAATCCCGAACATCATACCCATCATGGGTTCTCATGACAAAACCACCTATGGCTTTACCACACTATTCTCTCTGGAGTACTGCTCTTGGAAGTTATCTAAAGTTCTACAAATGTGTTTGTAGCAAACTGTTAGATGCATAATATTAATATAAATCAAAATTAGTTACCTTTTCTTCTGGAAATTCATAAAACAACAATTATGCTAAAAACACAAAATTTTCCTCTCCCTCGTGTTCAGCCCTATAATCTACTGACAGTCTGCTGAAATCTTCTAAAACAGTTAGAATTTGCTGAGAAAATTTCCACTTTGAAAAACCCAAAGTTTCCTTCTATTCATCGGGTCTCTTCTGCACAAATTTTTTTAGCGTTTTGGCGAGCAAATCGCCAAACTTCCGATCTGCATTGGCAACGCGGAGGATTGTTCACCTATTTCCTTCTATTGTATCAGATCCGCATCCAACTCTCTGAACCTGATCGGTGATGAAACCAGCCTATGTGCTGCATCAGCGATCAAATTGACTGTGCATTGGGTGCATAGTCCTTTGGGCAGTCGCAACAGTGGAAGTGTTCTTACTTCAGTTTCCATGGGCAAATGTCTAGACTTCCGATCGGCGATGTCAATGACTATTCTCCTTAAGTATTCCGCAGCTGTAATTCTATCAATGGTCGGAAGCGTTAGTTGCTGTGGCATCAGAGGGATAGTTGACTAAGCAGCTACAATGGCGAGTCACCTTCATTGAACTTTTTCTGATCAGCGATCCGATCCACTAACATTTCCCGATGGCCAATGATTTCATGCCTTAGAGAAAATTTGAATTTTATTCTTGCCTTGTCTTCCATGGAATCATCTCTTCCATCTTCTATTCATCGACGATCCAAGTCACTATACTTCCTGTCATTGCGGCGATCCAAACGGCAACTTACCTCCTCTGTGTCGACGATCGGCTATGTTATTGCATCGGATGATTAGTCTTCGAGGTAGTCACAATGACAGAAAGTGATCTCACTGTGGGTTCCGTAGACATTATCGGCTACCGGACCTGCTAACCATTGGGTGGATAGTGTCATAGACTACCATAATGGCGGATTCTCAAACCTCTAACGTACCCGATTGGTGACCCAATCCTCAATAACTTTTCGATGACCTTATACTTAAACAAAATTTTCAAATTTTCTTCTCATCGATCATCAAAAGTACTAATCACTACGGCATCGGTGGTTGAAGCCTCTATCCATCGTAAGGATAGTTCACTAGCTAGGCGGAACGACAGACATTCAATCCACTAACTTCTTTCGATGGCCGACGACGCTAGGACTTAGAATTTTTTTTGAAATTTTCCCTTTTGTCTTACTTTTCGCCACTTGATCGGCTCAATTTTCTTCTTTTCATTGGTGAAATAGCTCCATCTGCTGCCGCAACAGGTAAACACCATCTTCGATCTTCTTCCAATCGGCAGCTCAATCTACTAATGCTTTCTGATCAATGAACTAATTTTGACCGGCATCAGTATTTGGAGCTTCTTCCCATCGGAAGACTAGTGCTCTAGGCTTCCGCAACAGCGGATGCACGAAACACTATCTTCTTCTGATAGCCGACGATTTCGGGCCTTAGAAAAAAAAATTTAAACTTTCTTTCTTTATGGTGTCGACGGTCGGAGGCCTTACCCATCAGACGCGTAGTTGTCTAGCCATCAGCAACGGAGGGCGCTCGATCAACTATTTTTCATCAACGTCCATCAACGGTCTAAACAATAAACTTTCGTTGGCACCAAAAGTCAATATCAGGCGTTTCTTCCACTACATCGAGCCGGTGTTTCGGCGGTCTTCGACTGATCTTCACTGAAACTACGGCTCCCACATCCACTAAGTTTCGCCGACGGCCGACGAAAAATTAGAAAATTTTCTGCAGTTTTCTTTCAACTGTCCTCCATCAAGTGTGCCTCTGCCTAGCTCTTCGCTGCATTGGAAGTCCGTCCCACTAAGTGTTCCAATGAACCGGGATTTCAAACACTTAGACAAATTTTTGTGGAAGTTTTTTGTCATAAAATTTTGATCTCTACTAAAAGAAATCCTTCCTCTGTCACTGCATCTTTCATGGCCCCATTTAGGCCCATGTTGCAACATAGGCTCTGATACCACACTGTAATGTCCCCAACCCTCTGACCAGCGAAGAGGACGCTACCATGGCCTTAACCATCCGAGAAACCATCCCCATGAACATGTGAATTCATATAATGCTGAAACAAAATGCATTGAAGTAGAACATACACAAATACATAATTATTTATCATACACAACAGAAGCAACATACATTCATAAAAGCATTCAACATGTTCATCATATTCATTAATAGTAATGTGATTGCAGAAGTAAAATAGACAAGACTACTTATCTCATAAAGAACTCATTCTGCAACTCGCTAGGTCGCTGCAATGTTCCACCCAACCATAGGCCAGCGTGCTCCTTAATCTCTCAGCAACGCTGCCACCCCCGAGCTAGGCATGATTCTCCAAGGAATAAGGAACAAGCAGGCTTACACATAGCCAAGGGTACACCAAAACACAGCCAAGCCAATACAGTTGGGTTTATCAGGCCATCTAGGAGCTAGGAAAGGCTAAATGCTAAGCTGGTGAGCTCATTACAAAGCTAGGGACACCTACACCAGAACTAACTTGACTTCTAAGAAACCCACACATAGCCAACACAAGGAATCAGTCCCTTCTCTGCTACACAGTCCCTCAGGCATTGACTTCCCTTCCAGTGCTATTCAGGGGTTGTGGAGAAGAAATCCATCCCTCTAGCTCCATCTATGTGGTTTCCAAACACACCAGGTTTATCAAGCAAACCAAGCCCCCCATCCCTGCTCCCAACATAGTCCAAAGACCAACCACTGCATACATGCAGTCACACAAGCAATTCACAACTTGGTTAAGGAAAACAACTCCTGAGTTGTTCTTGGACCTATCATGGCCAAAACGACTCCAAAACAACCTACAGCAGTCCCAAAACGTATCAGCAAACATAGTTCACAATGTGGGGAAAACAACAGTCCACCCTAGACAATGAAGCCACCGGGGAAAACTTACACAGACCACACTAGCGAAGAAAAATACAGACTCCCAACCTGTGCATGAGGGAAATTTACATCAGACCTCTAGAACTCAGGTGGAAATCATGCTAGATACCACTCTGTGGAAATGTGAGTGACATCCGAAATGGCTCCGTCCTCCTAGTTGCATGAGACCACCCCCGAAAAGAAGCTTGTGCATGGAAAATCATCAGACTACTATCCCTGCGTGAGGATGAACAGACTAGGGAAAGAATGGAGTAGTAGTGGAGAGAGTGGAGAGTCCACTGGAGTGATGGTGGTCATCATTTTTTTCTTTCCATCGTGAGGTCAACCTGCTGGTGGAGTGTGCGTGTGGGAAAGGACTGACAATCCTGCCACACTCCACTCCTAGCCATAACTGCCCCAACTAGTAGCAACAATTTTTAATGGTGGTGGTTGGGTAAGGCAAGGGAAGGTGACACATGGATTTTCCCCATTGGTTCATGATTTAACAATTCCCCCCCTTATCCTTGGGAAAATCATGCCCTTTTCATTATGGTTGCAGTGAGCATAGTTGGTTGGGTTCATTTAATTAAAGATGCATATTTACGTGATAACAAAACTTGATATGTATGCCGCATGCCCCGATATACCATCGGTCACAATTTCAATCTGAAACATAGCATAACCAATCGATGATGGGGCCTTGGCCTTTTTAGCTCTGCACCATGATTATTTACAATATATACATCATATACATCTAATGCAATGGGGTCAAAACCGGGGTGTTACACCATGGATGAAGAACCCCCCACATATGACATGGATGGGAGTGATGACTATTGGAATTTCATAGATAATCCAACTTGTGAAAATATTATTGAGAATCCCATCCATGATATGTCCAGTAAGGGGAGTGTCTATTCAAAATTTGTGGAAGTCCAATCTACGATACATCCATAGAAGGGAGTGTAGATACCTGGGAAAATCTTAGTATGGAATAGGAGCATTCAAAATTTTCACATGATCATCCAGAGTCATATCATGCAGAGCCGCACAAAGGTATCAGTGATGAATACATTGAGAAGTAGTATTGTGAAAAGTCAGATGTGATGGAGTCAGCGGAATATCAGTCTCAGCCATCTTCTTCACATATAGAGGTTCCTTATGATTTTGGATCATCTTGGTGCTTATAGAATGAGTCACCATTCAGTAAGCCTTGATGATCAGTATGATGATATAGTCAGTCCACCTTATCATGCTGATTGGTATATCAATCCTATCCAGTCATGGATAGAAGCAGCCTGCATGAGCACATACCAGTTTGGGAAGAATTTTTATGACATTATTCATTCCTATTATTTCCCATCTAGCCCACCCATTCCAGGTCATCACGCAGGTTTGCATTTTCTGAATAAAGTATCCTTACTTTGGCTGGTAAACAAAGACAAGGAAAAAAAATTGTATGTTAATAAAACTCTTAGGTGGTTACATTGGATTTTTTATTACACTTAACCCTTTTTATATCATGCTTAGAGTAGGGAAATAAGCTCCTTGAAAAAGGGCATTTACTTTCTGCATTTTGGTTTTGTACTTAGCTATAATAATAAAAAAATTCATTTGTACTTAGGGTTTTGTCGTTCAAGCCAGACAGGGTTCAAATGCAGAAATTGAGAGAAAAGTCGACAACATCAATAGATGTAAGACAATGCTTAATCCACAAATATGAGAGCATTACACCATTTGGCCTCCAAATATTATTTATTTCAACAATCAAAAGATTACAATAGTATTACAATAGCAAGCCTTTCAATCCAACTCCAACTAGCCTGGAAGAGGCTGTTGTGCTTGGCTATATACAAAAACTAGGAGATCCGGCCTAGGGGGGCGCAAATCCCAAGGAGACACATCAAATCAGCTGACGGAGAGACCATCAATGCTTGATTTATGTCTAGATGAGCCAGATCTAAGTCTCACTGAGCGCAATTGTCAATCGGGGGACTGATCTGACTGACACCTCAACCTGTTGACTGAAGCATCCACCAAAAATCATCTAAATGAGCCAAAAACATGTGGAGGAGAGAGGGAGGGCGAAATTCCCCATGAAGGATGCTTAAGATCAACTCTGGATCTAATTTGATCACCTCCTTCAGTCAAGGATTTGTCAGATCCAGTCAATCTGCTTCAGATCTGACTGATTTCAATCAAATCGGCTGAGAATCCACTGATCTATGATTTTGGATTTGCTCCATTATTCATCAATTTATTAATTAAAATAATCAATAATTGATTTTTGGGGCTTTCTAACCCGAGTGATGGAAAATCACTCAAAACTAGAAAATAATGGGTCCATGGGTTTACATGGTCCTCTTAGCTTGAGAATGAGCACCTACATGACTGAAACTGATTATTTGGCCCACTTTTATTACAAAATCAATTTTTCCAATTAAACTATTAAAAAATAGCCTAAGTTTTGGAAAAATTAAATTTTTAATTAAAAACACTGAAAAAACTAAAAAATTGAAAAATTGGAAAAACCTAGGGGGACTTAGACATGTTCATATGACTCAACCATGATGTCTAGCATGCTTATACATTGACACATAGACTGTAATAACCTCAATAGGCCTAAATGCCAAGTCGACCACCCCAACTTTGGAGGTATGGAGTGAAAAACTCAAGAATTATGAGTCGTTTATTCAACAACCAGTAATAACCAAGGGAAAAAACACCCTGGGCTGATCGTATTGACAAATAAAGTCTAAGAGACCGAGTCTTTTTACACACACTATCATGCTAGAAAATTTATTACAATTCCCCCACGGGGTATGAACATGTGATATAGTACATCAAGCACTTCCTAGAAGTACTTCCAAGGGTCTTCTGAAGTCCGAACAAGTTATCCTTGTCCGGTTCACCAGGCTCACTTGATAAAAAACCACTAAGTACAACTTAGGTGGTAACATTCTGGCTCCAACTGTGGGACGTGTGCTCATTCTGGTCTTTAAGGCAAGGAGAGGATACAAGAACACCAGAATCTCTGGTTTATATACCCTGTAAAAACATCTCAACTTGACAAGAAAAACCTCAGTAACACAAGTTTTATAAAAAACCAAATGAACCATTAAGCTGATTTATTTAAATGTAACTAAACAAAAGAAGCAAAGTTTTATGATAGCTAAGTATAAAATAGAAATGCAGAAAGTAAATGCTCTCTTTCAAGGAGCTTATTTTCCTACTCTAAGCATGATATAAAAAGGGTTAAGTGTAATCAGAAATCCAATGTAACCACCTAAGCATTTTATTAACATAAAAAATTTCCTTGTCTTTGGTTACCAGCCAAAGTAAGGATACCTTATTCAGAAATTGCAAACATGCGTGATGATTTAGAATGAGCGGGATGGATGGGAGATCATAGGCATGAATAATGTCATAAAAATCCTTCCCCAACTTGTATGTGCTCATGCAAGTTGCTTCTATCCATGACTGGATAGGACTGATATACCAATCAGAATGATGAGGCAGACTGACTACATCATCATACTGATCACCGGGGCTTTTCAAATGATAACTTGTTGCAAAAGCCCCAAGTAGCTCCAAATCATAAGGAACCTCTATATGTGAAAAATATGGCTGAGACTGATATTCCACTGACAAGATCACATCTGAATTTTCACAACACTGTTTCTCAATGTCTTCATTATTGGTACCCTTGTGCGGCTCTGCCATGTATGACTCTCAATGATCATGTGAAAATTATGAATGCTCCTCTTCCATAATAAGGTTTTCCCAGGCATCCAGATCTGTGCTCCCCTCTATGGATGTATCGTAGATTGGACTTCCACAAATTTTTGAAAAGACACTCCCATTGTTGGACATATCATGGATGGGATTCTCCATAGGATTTTCACAAGTTGGATTATCTATGAAATTCCAATAGTCATCACTCCCATCCATGTCATATGTGGGGGACTCTTCATCCATGGAATCATGCTCCTTCCTATCCATGTCTTCCTTGTATTCATAACAATCTTCTTCAGATAAAATGTTACAAGGCAATAAACTTTCCAAACCTTCATCAACATGAGGAGAACAAGGTCTAGTGTCACCACACACTGTACTGATCTTATCATAGGTTTCTTTATAGGCTTCTATTATGATATCATGAAGAGGATCTTCAATATTATCTTCAATCAAGGAAATTTTTTGAACATACTCAATGGGATCACTTAGGATGTGTTGCTTAATGGGTTCCTCTAAATGGTTTTTTGGAAAAATATCAGCATTGCTACACACCTTAGAATACCTCAAATCTTCAATGTTTTCAGCTATGGTGACGTGAGGAGAGTCTTCAACAATGTTTTCAATCATGGGCTCCTCCTGAAGCTCTTCAATAGGATCATCCCGAGTGTCCTCATCTACAATGGAAGTCATGGGCTCCTTTATCTCATTTAGGTAGGTGAGGGTCCTTTCTACAACTTTCATCATATCTCCCTCACCATCATGCCACCTCTCAAAAAACATAGCACACAAATCTCCATGGGAGGTAATGCATTTATCAGGAATACCACAAAGCCATGTCCAAGCCTTATTTTTCAAAGAATGAGCAAAGATTCGCATCACATTATCCCTATGAAGTATGTTGAGTTTTGTCATAAATGAAAAAACAAATATGATTTGACAAACAACTGAATCACCATTTCCATAAAAAGGCAGACCTTGGGAATATCTTTCATCCTAGAGATATGGTTCAAAGTTAGGAAAACCCGAGATGCCCAAGAAATCGATGGAAGGATATGCACTAGAAATTAGAGCACCATAATCTTCATCATCCATAATGGCCTATCAATAGTATATATCAACCATGTATTTTGTACTGAAGCGGAGCTATCAACTAATAAGCATTTTAAGGTTTTACTATGTCGTATGAGCTCATCTACACACAACAAGTCTCAACAAATATATGAGAAAGCAGGGTTTTGTCCCTTGAATGGAGTCGCCATGTGAAAAAGAAAAATAAGCATTTATAAATCTTTTCACAAAAATTATTTTTTGATTTTCTTTGTAAAAATAAAAATTGGAAAAAAGTCAGTGGAGTCGCGAGATGAAAATTAAAGATCTACTCTAAGCATTCATAAAACAAAGGAAAAACAAAAAGGAAGAAAACAAAAGTCGTACTCGGGAATAAAAATATTTATCCCCCACAACGGCGGCAAAAAGTCTTGCCGCCTTACACACACCTAGGTCATGTGGCAGAAATCTTAAAGCCACTCGTTGTGTCCTTGGGGGCAAGTCTCGAGTCAAGGCTATCACCTTGTTCTTGACTCCTTCGTTTAGGCTCAAATCCTAACGGAGCCAAGGGGGGTAGACCCTATTAAGTTACTAAGGCTAAAATACTTAGTATGGTGATGTTAAACTGAATGAGTTCTTAGGAGTTTGAAATTTAACCATAAACAATCATAGATGACAAGATACAAAAAATGAGCGCACGAAAGCACAATGCTGAGACATAATATAAATATATAGCAAGAAAATAACCAGTTCCTTAGAATGGATTCAAAATAAAATCAATGTACTTGCATGTTCTTGGAGTGAATGTTTTGCAATTGCCTCTTGGTACGTTTTAAGTTAATGTGAAAATATGAGTTGATTAAAATTAGGCGAAGGGGTGGACTCCAGATATACCCAAGAGTACTTGGAGTATGTCCAAAACTAAACCTTCACGGCTACCCTCAAGGAATATGTGGGTTGAATGGAGTCTCTGAGGCTATTGTTCATAACACACCTGTTAGGGTGTGACAGAGACTCCATTCAGCCCACATATTCCAACGCCCCGAGTTCACTTTTCAAAAGTTCCTGCTTCCTTTGGGTATTTTGCCACCGTAATGGTTTGATCTAGGTGTTGGATTTTCACCTGATGGTTTCTCAATTTGGGAGAGTGAGTCCTAATTATTCTAGTCACTCAAATTCTTTTGATACAGCTTGACTTATCAGACGAACCGTAACCAAGTGTAGAGCATACACACCGAAGTCTTGTCAATTTTAGTAGATTTTAAAATGTGTGTTCTTGTTAAAAAGAAAACCCTCCAAGAACCTCTTTCGATCCAAGTGGATCTCAATCGGGGAATCAAGGAGGGGTTAATTTTATAAAAGCTGAAGAAACAAATGATGAAAAGGAAACCACAGATACACAATTCCGGTTTTCTAATTAGTCCTACCACGCATCTCTTTCCCCTTTTGGGTCAATCGGGAAGTCGTGGGGTAAGTATTAAGATTACTTTGAAATATCAAATATCGAGTATGAAATTGATAATGAATCAAAGTATACTACCCTGCAGATTAGAGCTATGCTAGTTTGAAAAGATATGAACAAAAAGTAAAAAAAAGGACATCGACGCAAATGGGGAATGGGGTCGAAAGAGCCTATTCAAAAAATATTTTTATTATTATTGGTTACAATATCAGCAAACTGAAATATTAAAAACCTCTTGGTCCTTATATGGGATGAAACCAAGATATTACAACTTTACAAAATTTTTAAATTTTAGTGAAAGGGGAGACCCCTGGGGGGATTTGAACGCTCCTGAGGTCACTTTCGAGCAGCAACTTCTTTTCTTTTCTATTGCACCTGCTAAAAACCAGCAAGCATGTTAGAATAAAATTTTCCCAAAATAACTTTAAGAGTACCTTTGGATCAGCCTACCTTAACTCAAAAAGATTAAGTTAAAACTAGCTAAACAGGGGAAAAAGGAACCAAGGAAAGCAAGCTTTCCTTGGGATATTGGCTTGTTTCTTGTCAATCCAATGAAATATGCACTGATTTCTGGATTTAATCTTTTTTTAAATAGAAAAGGAAATCTAGAGCATGCAACCTACTGATTTTCTTTAACTTGCCATGCAAAATGGACAATTTCCTTATGCTAGATCTAGAAGGCTTAATGATACTTTTCAGAATTAATATCTAGACTATGAGATTTAAAATAGCATATCTCTGTAAATTTTAATTTGATAAAACATATCCAAATGATAACAAAGCTTTCGAACACAGTAACCAGGTAAGAAAATTGATTTTGAAGGAGGAAAAGGAGAAGAGAAGTGCTTGTTGTTGAAGTAGATCTGCAATGGAAACTTGTTAGTGGAATACAGAGAGGCAATGTCTTCACAAAGATTTTGGATGTGCAGTGGAGTCAAACTAGATCCACAGCTCATCCAATCCTTGCTACCTGAAAGCTAAACACACAATCTTGCACGAAACCTAATGAGATCTGGATATATATATGAAAAAGAGACAAGAATTACATGCAAATAAACTTATTAAACATGTATAATCTAGATATTCTAACATATATGCTATGAGATATAAGAAAACAAAGTAACGTTACTTGCCCAACTATACTCCTATTGATTCAGCTGAATCGTGCAAGCCAGACAGGGTTCAGATGCAGAAATTGAGAGAAAAGCTGGCAACATCAATAGCCATAAAACAATGCTTAATCCACACATATGAGAGCATTACACCATTTGGCCTCCAAATATTCTTTATTTCAATAATCAAAAGATTACAATAGTATTACAATAGCAAGCCCTTCAATCCAACTCTAACTAGCCTGGAAGAGGCTGTTGTGCTTGGATATATACAAAAACTAGGAGATCCATCCCAGGGGGGCGCAAATCCCAAGGAGACACATCAAATAAGCTGAAGGAGAGTCCATCAATGCTTGATCTATGTCTAGCTGAGCCAGATCTGAGTCTCACTGAGTGCAATTGTCAATCGGGGGACTGATCTAACTGACACCTCAACCTGTTGACTGAAGCATCCACCAAAAATCATCCAGATGAGCCAAAAACATGTGGAGGAGAGAGGGAGGGCGAAATTCCCCATGAAGGATGCTTAAGATCAACTCTGGATCTGATTTGATAACCTCCTTCAATCAAGGATTTGTCAGATCCAGTCAATCTGCTTCAGATCTGACTGATTTCAATCAAATCGACTGAAAATCCACTGATCTATGATTTTGGATTTGCTCCATTATTCATCAATTTATTAATTAAAATAATCAATAATTGATTTTTGGGGCTTTCTAACCCGAGTGATGGAAAATAACTCAAAACTAGGAAATAGTGGGTCCATAGGTTTACATGGTGCTCTCAGCTTGAGAATGAGCACCTACATGACTGAAACTGATTATTTGGCCCAATTTTATTACAAAATCAATTTTTCCAATTAAACTATTAAAAAATAGCCTAAGTTTTGGAAAAATTAAATTTTTAATAAAAAAACACTGAAAAAACAAAAAAATTGAAAAATTGAAAAAACCTAGGGGGACTTAGACATGTTCATATGACTCGACCATGATGTCTAGCATGCTTATACATTGACATATAGACTCTAATAACCTCAATAGGACTCAATTCCAAGCCGACCACCCCAACTTTGGAGGTATGGAGTGAAAAACTAAAAAATTATCAGTCGTTTATTCAACAATCAATAATAACCAAGGGAAAAAACACCCTGGGCTGATCGTATTGACAAATAAAGTCTAAGATACCGAGTCTTTAACACACACTATCATGCTAGAACATTTATTACAATTCCCCCACGGGGTATGAACATGTGATATAGTACAACAAGCACTTCCTAGAAGTGCTTCCAAGGGTCTTCTGAAGTCCGAACAAGTTATCCTTGTCCGGTTCACCAGGCTCACTTGATAAAAAACCACTAAGTACAACTTAGGTGGTAACATTCTGGCTCCAACTATGGGAAGTGTGCTCAATTTGGTCTTTAAGGCAAGGAGATGATACAAGAACACCAAAATCTCTGGTTTATATACCCTGTAAAAACATCTCAACTTGACAAGAAAAACCTTAGTAGCACAAGTTTTATAAAAAACCAAATGAACCATTAAGCTGATTTATTTAAATGTAACTAAACAAAAGAAGCAAAGTTTTATTATAGCTAAGTATAAAATAGATATGCAGAAAGTAAATGCTCTCTTTCAAGGAGCTTATTTTCCTACTCTAAGCATGATATAAAAAGGGTTAAGCGTAATAAAATATCCAATGTAACCACCTAAGCATTTTATTAACATAAAAAAAAAATTCCTTGTCTTTGGTTAATAGCAAAAGTAAGCATACCTTATTCAGAAATTGCAATCCTACGTGATGATTTAGAATGAGTGGGATGGATGGGAGATCATAGGCATGAATAATGTCATAAAAATTCTTCCCCAACTTGTATGTGCTCATGCAGGTTGCTTCTATCCATGACCGGATAGGACTGATATACCAATCAAAATGATGAGGCAGACTGACTACATCATCATACTGATCACCAGGACTTTTCAAATGATAACTTGTTGCAGAAGACCCAAGTAGCTCCAAATCATAAGGAACCTCTATATGTGAAAAATATGGCTGAGACTGATATTCCACTGACAACATCACATCTGACTTTTCACAACACTGTTTCTCAATGTCTTCATTATTGGTACCCTTGTGCGGTTTTGCATGGTATGACTCTGAATGATCAAGTGAAAATTCTAAATGCTCCTCTTCCATAATAAAGTTTTCCCAGGCATCCAGATCCATGCTCCCCTCTATGGATGTATCATAGATTGGACTTCCACAAATTTTTGAAAAGACACTCCCATTGTTGGACATATCATGGATGGGATTCTCCATAAGATTTTCACAAGTTGGATTATCTATGAAATTCCAATAGTCATCACTCCCATCCATGTCATATGTGGGGGACTCTTCATCCATGGCATCATGCTCCTGCCTATCCATGTCTTCCTTGTATTCATAACAATCTTCTTCAGATAAAATGTTACAAGGCAATAGACTTTCCAAACCTTCATCAACATGAGGAGAACAAGGTCTAGTGTCACCACACACTGTACTAATCTTATCATAGGTTTCTTTATAGGATTCTGTTATGATATCATGAAGAGGATCTTCAATATTATCTTCAATCAAGGAAATTTTTTGAACATACTCAATGGGATCACTTAGGATGTGTTGCTCAATGGGTTCCTCTAAATGGATTTCTGGAAAAATATCAGCATTGCTACACACCTTAGAATACCTCAAATATTCAATGTTTTCAGCTATGGTGACATGAGGAGAGTCTTCAACAATGTTTTCAATCATGGGCTTCTCCTGAAGCTCTTCAATAGGATCATCCTGAGTGTCTTCATCTACAATGGAAGTCATGGGCTCCTTTATCTCATTTAGGTAGGTGGGGGTCCTTTCTACAACTGTCATCATATCTCCCTCACCATCATGCCACCTCTCAGAAAACATAGCACACAAATCTCCATGGGAGGTAATGCATTTATTGGGAAGACCACAAAGCCATGTCCAAGCCTTATTTTTCAAAGAATGAGCAAAGATTCACATCACATTATCCCTATGAAGTATGTTGAGTTTTGTCACAAATGCAAAAACAAATATGATGTGACAAATAGCTGAATCACCATTTCCATAAAAAGGCAGAGCCTGGGAATATCTTTCATCCTGGAGATATGCTTCAAAGTTAGGAAAACCCGGGATGCCCTAGAAATCGATGGAAGGATATGCACTAGAAATTAGAGCACCATAATCTTCATCATCCATAATGGCCTATCAGTAGTATATATCAACCATGTATTTTGTACTGAAGCGGAGCTATCGAATAATAAGCATTTTAAGGTTTTGCTATGTCGTATGTGCGAACCTAGACACATCAAGTCTCAACAAATATATGAGAGAGCAGGGTTTTTTCCGTTGAATGGAGTCGCCATGTGAAAAAGAAAAATAAGCATTTATAAATCTTTTCACAAAAATTATTATTTTTTCTTTGTAAAAATAAAAATTGGAAAAAATTCAGTGGAGTCGCCAGATGAAAATTAAAGATCTACTCTAAGCATTCATTAAACAAAGGAAAAACAAAAAGGAAGAAAACAAAAGTCGTACTCGGGAATAAAAAGATTTATCCCCCACAGCGGCGCCAAAAAGTGTTGCCGCCTTACACACACCTAGGTCATGTGGAAGAAATCTTAAAGCCACTCAGTGTGTCCTTGGGGGCAAGTCTCGAGTCAAGGCTATCACCTTGTTATTCACTCCTCCGTTTAGGCTCAACTCCTAACGGAGCCAAGGGGGGTAGACCCTATTAAGTTACTAAGGCTAAAATACTTAGTATGGTGATGTTAAACTGAATGAGTTACTTAGGAGTTTGAAATTTAACCATAAACAATCATAGATGACAAGATACAAAAAATGAGCGCACGAAAGCACAATACTGAGACATAATATAAATATATAGCAAGAAAATAACCAGTTCCTTAGAATGGAGTCAAAATAAAATCAATGTACTTGCATGTGCTTGGAGTGAATGTTTTGCAATTGCCTCTTGGTACGTTTTAAGTTAATGTGAAAATATGAGTTGATTAAAATTAGGCAAAGGGGTGGACTCGAGATATACCCAAGAGTACTTGGAGTATGTCCAAAACTAAACCTTCAAGGCTACCCTCAAGGAATATGTGGGCTGAATGGAGTCTCTGAGGCTATTGTTCATAACACATCCGTTAGGGTGTGACAGAGATCGGCGCCCCGAGGTCACTTTTCAAAAGTTCCCGCTTCCTTTTGGTATTTTGCCACCGTAATGGTTTGATCTAGGTGTTGGATTTTCACCTAATGGTTTGTCAATTTGGGAGAGTCGGTCCTAATTATTATAGTCACTCAAATGCTTTTGATACAACTTGACTTATCGGACGAACCGCAACCAAGTGCAGAGCATACACACTGAAGTCTTGTCAATTTTAGTAGATTTTAAAATGAGTGTTCTTGTTAAAAAGAAAACCCTCCAAGAACCTCTTTCGATCCAAGTGGATCTCAATTGGGGAATCAAGGAGGGGTTAATTTTATAAAAGCTGAAGAAACAAATGATGAAAAGGAAACCACAGATACACAATTCCGGTTTTCTAATTAGTCCTACCACGCATCTCTTTCCCCTTTCGGGTCAATCGAGAAGTCGTGGGGTAAGTATTAAGATTACTCTGAAATATCAAATATTGAGTATGAAATCGATAATGAATCAAAGTATACTACCCTGCAGATTAGAGCTATGCTAGTTTGAAAAGATATGAACAAAAAGTAAAAAAAAGGACACCGACGCAAATGGGGAATGGGCTCGAAAGAGCCTATTCAAAAAATATTTTTATTATTATTGGTTACAATATCAGCAAACTAAAATATCAGAAACCTCTTGGTCCTTATATGGGATGAAACCAAGATCTTACAACTTTGCAAAATTTTTAAATTTTAGTGAAAGGGGAGACCCATGGGGGGATTTGAACACTCCTGAGGCCACTTTCGAGCAGCAGCTTCTTTTCTTTTCTATTGCACCTGATAAAAACCAGCAAGCATGTTAGAATAACATATGCCCAAAAGAAATTTAAGATTACCTTTGGATCATCCTACCTTAACTCAAAAAGATTAAGTTAAAACTAGCTAAACAGGTGAAAAAGGAACCAAGGAAATCAAGCTTTCCTTGGGATCTTGGCTTGTTGTTTGTGAAGCCAATGAAATATGCACTAATTACTGGATTTAATATTTTTTAAAATAGAAAAGGAAATCTAGAGCATGCAACCTACTGATTTTCTTTAACTTGCCATGCAAAATGGACGATTTCCTTATGCTAGATCTAGAAGGCTTAATGATAATTTTCAGAATTAATATCTAGACTATGAGATTTGAAATAGCAGATCTATGTAAATTTTAATTTGATATAACAGATCCAAATGATAACAAATCTTTCGAACACAGTAACCAGGTAAGAAAATTGATTTTGAATGAGGAAAAGGAGAAGAGAAGTACTTGTTGCTGAAGCAGATCTGCAATGGAAACTTGTTAGTGGAATACAGAGGGGAAATGTATTCACAAAGATTTTGGATGTGCAGTGGATTCAAACTAGATCCACAACTCATCCAATCCTTGCTACCTGAAATCTAAACACACAATCCTGCATGAAACGTCATGAGATCTAGATATATATATATGAAAAAGAGACAAGAATTACATGCAAATAAACTTATTAAACATGTATAATCTAGATCTTCTAACATATATGCTATGAGATATATGAAAAACAAGTAACCTTACTTTCCCAACTATACTCCTATTGATTTAGCCAAATCGTTCAAGCCAGATAGGGTTCAGATGCAGAAATTGAGAGAAAAGCCAGTAAGATCAATAGCTGTAAGACAATGCTTAATCCACACATATGAGAGCATTACACCATTTGGCCTCCAAATATTCTTTATTTCAACAATCAAAACATTACAACAGTATTACAATAGCAAGCCCTTCAATCCAACTCTAACTAGCCTGGAAGAGGCTGTTGTGCTTGGATATATACAAAAACTAGGAGATCCAGCCCAGGGGGGTGCAAATCCCAAGGAGACACATCAAATCATTTGAAGGAGATTCCATCAATGCATAATCTGTGTCTAGCTGAGCTAGATCTGAGTCTCACTGAGTGCAACTATCAATCGGGGGACTGATCTAACTGACACCTCAACCTGTTTACTGAAGCATCCACCAAAAATCATCCAAATGAGACAAAAGCGTGTGGAGGAGAGAGGGAGGACGAAATTCCCCATAAGGGATGCTTAAGATCAATTCTAGATATGATTTGATCACCTCCTTCAGTCAAGGATTTGTCAGATCCAGTCAATCTGCTTCAGATCTGACTGATTTCAATCAAATCGACTGAGAATCCACTGATCTATGATTTTGGATTTGCTCCATTATTCATCAATTTATTAATTGAAATAATCAATAATTGATTTTTGGGCCTTTTTGACCTGAGTGATGGAAAATCACTCAAAACTATGAAATAGTGGGTCCATGGGTTTGCATGGTGCTCTCGGCTTGA
This sequence comes from Pseudotsuga menziesii, assembly GCA_001517045.1. Classification (NCBI taxonomy): domain Eukaryota; kingdom Viridiplantae; phylum Streptophyta; class Pinopsida; order Pinales; family Pinaceae; genus Pseudotsuga; species Pseudotsuga menziesii. The sequence goes on along the minus strand of LPNX010681840.1, from coordinate 8,840 downwards.
AAATGAGCACCTACATGACTGAAACTGATTATTTCACCCACTTTTATTACAAAATCAAATTTTCCAATTAAACTATTTAAAAATAGCCTAAGTTTTTGAAAAATTAAATTTTTAATAAAAACACTGAAAAAACAAAAAAATTGAAAATTTGAAAAAACCTAGGGGGACTTAGACATGTTCATATGACTCGACCATGATGTCTAGCATGCTTATACATTGAAACATAGACTCTAATAACCTCAATAGGCCTAAATGCCAAGCCGAACACCCCAACTTTTGAGGTATGGAGTGAAAAACTCAAAAATTATCAGCCGTTTATTCAACAACCAATAATAACAAAGGGAAAAAGACCCTGGGCTGATCGGATTGACAAATAAAGTCTAAGAGACCGAGTCTTTTACACACACTATCATGCTAGAACATTTATTACAATTCCCCCATGGGGTATGAACATGTGATATAGTACAACAAGCACTTCCCAGAAGTACTTCGAAGGGTCTTCTAAAGTCCGAACAAGTTATCCTTATCCGGTTCACCAGGCTCACTTGATAAAAAACCACTAAGTACAACTTAGGTGGTAACACAAACAAAATTTCTTACCATACTAGGGATATCTTGATCCAGTGATATATGGGATAGATCTGGTCAAATCTGGAGCAGATCTAGTTAGATTTAAGATCTTTGGTAACACTCTTACTTGTAAACTTGTCATTCTTTTTCCTTAGCTCACTTCAGTTGTTAAGGTGAGTGACCCAACTTATTATTCTGTCAATTTCCTCTATTGAAGTTTTCATTACTTCTTTATCATTCCATCTCAGTCCATTTTTGGTTTATTTTAAAGGTCACTGGCCTTTTTTCATTTCTAGATCTGTCGACACACTTGGGTAGATTTGATAGAGAACCACCGCTCTCTGGCACCTATTGCACCCTGACAGTAAGCGTTGGTGGTGCCTTCACCCATATAGCATAGAGCACTACTGGAGGCTTCCCTCAATGTACACTGTGCATCGACCTCCTACTGGAACTCTGGTGCAACCCTACATGGTGCGCCAAGGTAGGTTCATCACTGACTTAGAGTGTGGGGTTTGGTATTTTTGTTTATGTTAGCTTTATGATCAATTTTCTTATTGTTTTCTTGCTAAATCTAAAATTTTGATAACCTGATATCACCTTTTGAGTTCAGATCTAGAGGCTTTCATCAATAGGGAATTCATAGTTAAGGAATTTGTGTATGAATTATAAGTTTTGGATGCATGGAGTGCTATAGATATTTTCTCATTTTCTGTTTGTAGATATGAAAAGAGTTTAGTTATCAATTTTTCATTTTGATACATGCATTTGAAAACCAAAGTGCTTTCCTCCTTTGTTTTATACATTGTTGAGATTTATTCCATATTTGATTCCATTTGTACTTTTTGGACTCTTATTGCAGAAAGTTAGAATTGTTTCACTCTAGGAAGGAATTTTTATTTTCCTTATTGTTTAGATTCATGTTGGTTTGAAAAGAACACTTGATAAAAAAAGATCAAATTAAAAAAAAAACGAGCCAGAAGCTTGCATGATAATGGTTCTTTTCAAGAATTGTGATTGTTGTTGGTCGTTAAAGCTTCATAGTTGGCTTTGACTGGAACTTGGTTTTGTTAGATCTCTGATTTCTATCTTCTTTAATAGAAAAAAATCTTTCCCTACCTTAGGTAGATTTCATCAAAAGAGAAATGTGCATCATCATGTAGCTAGGATTTGCATTCTTTTACATTTCTTGTCTACACCTCATGCATCCACTTAACCGCATAAGATAAAATTAGCACTATCTTAGGATTAAAATCATTTAGTAAATGTGTGTAAGTGAGAGATGTGTTCTGGCATCTTTAAGCATGGCAATGGTCATTATTTTTTATACATTGCATCCCGAGGGCTTATAGTTATTCCACATACCAATTAGTATATCGAATGGATTTTCACGTACCTTAGGTATATAAAAAAATACTTCACGTACTCGGTAGTATATCGGAAGGCTCCTATTGAGCATTTTTGCATTAGAAAACACCACTACAAAGTTGAGATCCCCCATACCTAGTGTATATTGGGAGACCCTCTTAGGATTCTCGTGACCAACTCAGTTACCCTTTTGGCCATCTTGGCATCACAATACAATGAGAACAACACTCAAGTATATTATTATGCATGTGTTGTCCACGTAGTCGGGTATTCAGGAAAAGGTACGATCCTAATCCTCCTTGTTTCATTTTACTGTTGGATCCTGCGGTATATAGCGAGATGTGAAGCCTTGATAATCTCGTGACAATATTGGCTTTTGATCCACTGCTATTCATAGAGTTTCCTTGCTGATTTTATACTTGAGTAGTGTTTTATTTGTGTGGAACTTCAGATATTATTAGAGAGTTCAAATATGGGATACTTTCCCAGGTCCACTAGTGAAGAGACCCCTTTTCAGGGTATGTATTTTGTTTCTCCCCCTTATGGAGATGTTGCTCCTCCCTTCATGGCCACTTTGAGTCTTCCTGGATTGACTATAGGATTTCCTGTGTGGTTATTCTTCAATCATGTTATACCAAATGCACCTTTTTTTTCAGATCATGGTCCTTCACCGCATGAGCATTGATCTCATGTTAACCCTTCTCCTTCTTCCTTGAATGTTGAATCAACTTGCCTTTCTTCCTCTTCACCTATTGAAAACTATTATGTTAGTAAATGGGTGGGTAAGAAGAAGATGAAAAGGAAGGCTAAGAGGAAGAACACTAAATAGAAGGCCATAGCTCCAACCTCTAATTGCCATGTTGGAAACCCATCATCCACTGATCATAGTCCTAAGAGTGTTGATTTTCCCATAAGAACACCTTGTAATCCTAAGTTCCCTTGTATACTTTGCAAGGGTGAACATTTTCTTAAATATTGTCATGGTTTGTCTTGGGTTTTAGAACTGTGGCCTGAGGCTTCTCAATAGCCTTTTTCCTCAGTCACTGGTCATCATACTGATGATACCCCATAAACCAGTGACTCTGTGGTTAAGAATTGAAAAGGAAAGTTTAGATATCCTTGATTTATATGTAAGTATTTGCACCTTACTTACCTTTGTCCTCTTAGGATGAAGCTTTTAAGTTTTGGGAAGATATTATTTTTCCTCAACAATGGCTTCGAACTGGTTATTGTAATTTGTCCATTGACCTTTCATTGGTTGATAAAGTGGTCGATCTAGTTCCATCCTCGGTCAATCCCACTCTTTCTTTATAGAGTGAAGAACAGTTAGCTCGTCCCACTCTTCCTTTCGAGAGTGAAGTTAAAGTGGTCGAGTCGATTTCATGTCCACCCGATCCCACTCTTTTTCTAGAGAGTGTTAAGATTGAAGTAGTCTCTTCGACATAGTCTTCATCTTATTCCTCTCTTCCAGTTGAGAGTGAATTGAAACCAGCTGAATTTTTCATACTTAGTTCTGATTGTTCTACATAAGAGGAAGTTTTGTCCCTTTCGACAGAACCCTCTCCAAGTAGTGAGGTTATTTCCTTTGACTGGATTAATCCAACAGAATCGCGTCTTCATTAGAGTGTTCCTTTCTAGATATATTTGCGAGTTACCACTAAGAGTATACTCCGCAATATTGTTGACAAAGGGGCTTCTATTAATATTATATCCTCAACTTCTTGGAAAGACATAGGTTCTCCTCCGCTTGTTCCATCCACTGATCAGATACTAGATTTTAATTGAAGACCTACTTCCCCTTTAGGTATCCTTCCTCATTTTCCTATCACAAAACTGTCTGTATCGATGTTATGGTGGTCCAAGGTCTCTTAGATTTTAATATGCTCCTTGGGAGATATTATGTTTATGCCATGAAAGTCGTAGTTTCCACACACTTTGGAGTGATGTATTTTACCCATGATGGGAATATTTTGACTATTGATCATCTTTCCTTCATTAAATCCGATCATCGTATGAATCCTAGCCATCAGACTTCCCTGAATTTCCTGCATGTTCTTGTGGTTCCTTCCCCTTCACTTTCCATGTCTCTTTCTTCTGAACATCGTGAAGAAGTTCAGTCGTTTGAAAACCTTAGTTCTTTTCCTCATGAGGAATATTTGGGCGCCTGTCTCCAGTTAGGGGGAAACCCATCAACCTCTAGACATCATGTTGGCTTATAACTTCCTAGTGAGCATAGTTCCCATTCTGTGTCAAGCTCATTAAAAAATTAAATAGATGTCGGGGAGCATAGTTCCCATTCTATTTCAAGATTGTGAAAAAATGAAATTGATGTCCTCAAGCACAGTTATCTTTCAATTTCAAGCTTGTGTAAAAATGAAACAGACCCCCACAAGCATAGTTATTTTTATGTTTCAATCTTGTGTAAAAATAAAACATGTCACCTTGAGCAGTGTTTATTCTTGGTTTCAAGCTCGTTAAAAAATAAAACTTACCTTGAGCAAAGTTCCTTTTTCATGTAAAGCTTGTTAAAAAATTTAACGGATTCTTCCGTTGTGTCAAGACTTAATATTTTGATCCTTCATTTCTTTTGCTCGTAAATCAGAAGTAACGAATATTGGGGGGAATGTACGATAACTCTTTATATTATAGTTAATCTACTTGAGAGTTATACTAGGAGAAAGTTCCAAGCACTGGACATCAGGTTTAGAAATCACCTCTCATTGGGAGTCTTTTTTAGCATACTTTATTTTAGTTTCAAGCTCATTAAACCATGAAAAAAAACTTTGAGCATATTTCATATCCTGTGTCAAGCTCATTAAAAAATGAAGCAAGGATCTGAGCATTCTTTAAACTAATATTAGAGCTCGTTAAAAACAATAAGATGGTGTTGACCTTACTTTTCATTTTTCGTGCTGTAGTTAAAACATGAAAAGTGGTTTGATCTTACTTTACCACTTTTTGTGATCTAGATTCAAATATGAAAAAGATTCCAAGTTCCTTTTATACCTTCGCCGTACTCGTTAAAAAATTAATGAAGAGGTATTGAGTATACTTTTTCTTCTTTTTCATACTCATTAAAATTGGATTATGAAAAAGAGGACCCCTTATGGATTCATATTTAATCCCTTTTCAGACTCCTTAAAACACAAAAAGATTGTCAAGTGAACTTGTCTTCTTCATGCTCATAAAAGTACTTGAAGACTCATATTTTCGATGATAGTTTACCCTTTTTCGGTTCAAATTGACTAATTACAAAAAAATGAATACTCTAGTTGACTTCAGCTAGAAGAGTTATCTTGGGAATTATTTTATACTTTTTCAAGACCCAGGGACTAAATCATATGAAAAAGGACCTTTTGGAGTCTCCTTCTGTCTTTGTTCAGACTCTCTAAACACGAACGATACCAAGTTAACTTTCAATTGAATCATTAACTTAAACAATGAGAGACCCTCTTTTGGGAACGAACCTCTCTTTTCTCAGGTTCATAAAACATATGAGAATGGACTCATCTTCTGATGAGCTACAATGAGTGTTTGTTACCCTCTTTGAACTCGTAAAAATGAAAAGAGAAACTCATCCTTTATGATGGGTAAATTAAGGGAATGGGGAATATATTTTCATCTGTATCAAAAGAAGCTCACACTCCACCTTTGTACACGACACCTGTTGCATTTTCATTTTCAAATAGTTGGGTATTCCTCTTGTCATCGAGTCAATCCACTTCCGTGAGTCATTTGAATCCTTTGAGTCAATTCAAAGAATGCATCACCATATCCTTGCATTACAATTGGCTTCTGTCTCATCAAGTCAACGTTTCCAAGTCATTTGTCATGCCATATTTTTTTCAAAGTATGTCTCTCTTGAAATCCACCTCGTCAGTAAATTTACCTTCCTATAAATTCGGTCGTATCTGAGTCAGTTTCATGATTGTTTCATCAGTTCAAAATCAACTCTTGTTCCATGTTTCATGTCGATAATGGGGGAAACATCATGGCGCTCTTTCGACAAGCCTATTCCCTTTGATATCATCACATCATCCAGGAATTAGACTTTGAAATCAAGTCAAGTACCTTGAAGCTTGCATGCCTCAATTGCAGGTTTCCTCACTTTTGATAGTAGGTTTTCATCAATGACCTATGATTGAAATATTCTATCAAATGTTCGAATTCAAAACCAGTATTCACACTTGGGAGAATGGATTGAGATACCTTGGGAATCATTGAGATCAATGGTGGTTTCCCTTGCACTTGTTAATGGTATACATCAATGACTGGTAATCAAGTGGTTTCTACCATGTTTGACATCAATACATCTATTCACATGGCTATAATTGTATCGTTTGGGGATTGGAATGAAGAACCTGAGTGGTTAGGATTCATCTGGTTAACTCCCTATCCTCAGGTTGCAATGGAGGATTATTTGAAGTCATGAAATGGATCAACNGTATCGTTTGGGGATTGGAATGAAGAACCTGAGTGGTTAGGATTCATCTGGTTAACTCCCTATCCTCAGGTTGCAATGGAGGATTATTTGAAGTCATGACATGGATCAACATTGCATGTTTGGTGGTTGTGTCCAGTATTGACTCCCAATAACATCGATCTACTTTGTATGTTCTATATCCATGTTCCATTTTTCTACATCATGGATCTACAATGTATTGTTGGTATCCATGACATGGTCATATTCATGAATCTGCAGTGTATTGGTTCATAGCCATGATCAAGTCAGATAAGTTAGTTACTGGTGTTATGTCAGTGGTGAACTCATCTCTCTTTTCGGTATCCATGACATGGTCATATTCATGAATCTGCAGTGTATTGGTTCATAGCCATGATCAAGTCAGATAAGTTAGTTACTGGTGTTATGTCAGTGGTGAGCTCATCTCTCTTTTCCTATGACACCAGATCAATGTCTAACAAAGTATTTTACCTATCACATCCTTCTAGATTAATACTTTGGGGGGATTTTGTTGCACCTTAAATATCCATTGATGCTTGAGCACCCTTCAAAGCACTTGGCCATGGATTATTTTGGATGATTTTTCCCACTCTTGATTAGGTTGGTGCACTTTCTCTCTTATGATAGAGAACCGATGCCTATTGTTCATTCACATCTGGCACCACTGGCGCCTTTACCCTATTCACAGAAAGAATCGGTGCCTTTACCCTCTCTGTAAGAAGCACTGACAGACATAAATAGGGAAAAAGGAAAGTTTCAAGAAGCTTCCAAGTGAAATCTTTCATGGAGGAAGATCCTATCAGTTAGGGAGAGCTGGCACTCAACCTCCTCACCCATAGGGATTATCCCCTATCCTATTCCCAAAATATCTCATATCATAGGATCCTCCCTTGGCCTATAAAAGAAAGCTTCATGGACCATGTGAAGGGGGACCAAGAAGAGCATCCTTATGCTGTTGGATTGAAGTCTAGAATTGAGGCAAAGTTGAGTGAGTGTGTTGAGAAAAGAGTTTTGTGAGTGAAGAGTTATATGAGCATGTCAAAGACCTTGTGGAGACAAATATATTGGCATATAGTCTTTGGTTGTAGCCTTCTCTTCTTATTTGATTAATACAAAAGTGTTCGCCTTTCCCATATTTGATTTGTGTTAATATCAGTCATTTATTAGTAGATTCATTGATCACTAATATGGATTGTTAATATATCTTGTTACTCTTATCTTGTTGTATTTTTTCTAATGCTCCTTTGTAGCTACCATATATCGTATGGAGAATAGTGAAATGAAGACCATACTATTCAGATCTGAGGTAAAAGAGTTATTTTATTCAAGTAGATTAACGATCTAGGGAAAGGATATATTACTGCAGTTTTTTGTTCTAAACTTGTACTATGCAGGATAGAGGAACAAGTAGTGTCCACACTGGTTGAATAATTCCTACAAACAGGGTTTTCTCCTCGTCCAGTTCTTCTTCAATAACCACAGTAGGGTCAGTTTAATTCAAATTTTTTCCAGACCTAAGTTGAATTTCCTGTAACGTTATATGTATGATAGAATAAGTAGGAAAAATATGAGGCTCAAAATTATTAATAGGTTTAGNTTTAATTCAAATTTTTTCCAGACCTAAGTTGAATTTCCTGTAACGTTATATGTATGATAGAATAAGTAGGAAAAATATGAGGCTCAAAATTATTAATAGGTTGAGCCACTCTATTATTAGCGTTTGAGATAAGTTGTGCAGGAAGCTATGTTGGTCATGGAGGGTTTTGATTAGGTGGAAATTGTAGCTGAGGTGGAATTGGTGGAAAAGAAGGAGCTTGTGTAAACCCAGGTAATAGTTAAGATATAACTAGAGGGTACTAGTTATAATTGGGATAAACAGGTGCAAGAACTGGTTTGGGTAAATTATTTTCATAAGATTATCTCCTCTAACCTTACCACCAAGGTTGGGGTTGAGTATCTTGAGGAGGCCCATTTNTATAATTGGGATAAACAGGTGCAAGAACTGGTTTGGGTAAATTATTTTCATAAGATTATCTCCTCTAACCTTACCACCAAGGTTGGGGTTGAGTATCTTGAGGAGGCCAATTTTGCGTAGGCATTTTTGTGGGAAGATGAGGATTCCATTTATTTGGAAAATTATTCAAATATGAAAAAATATTTGCAGAAGAGTCTAGAAACATACCTTGGGGTGTTTGGGGCCAAGGTCTTATTTCAGTATATGGAGGTGGATCATTGGCTTCTAATCCATCTTTATAGACAAATTGAATCCCATGCAAGGAAGGGCACTTATCTGTAGAATGATCCTCTGCACACACAACACAAACCTTAATGTTATTCAATGAACATTCCTTCAAAGGGTGTTTCTGCCTACATTTAGAACATAAAATAGCCAAATCATTTTCATCTTCTTGTCTCTTATTAGTTTTAAGTGCTTCTAATT
>LPNX010681806.1:966913-1022343 GCA_001517045.1 Pseudotsuga menziesii | reverse complement strand
AAATGTAGTACTTTTATTTGTCCAAATGGTTAAAAATTTTCCAATAAAAATTATTTGGGGTCTTACAGAAAAAAGCTATGTTGCCTTCTTGGGAAGATTTTCAAACCTTGCCTAATCAGACAACTGATTGATTTCTTGGGAGGTATCAAAACAGCTGACAGGAAGATTTTCCGATGAAAACAAACAGACAAAAGCAGTAAAAAAACCTAACTGATACACTTTTCATTCTCTAGTAGTACACATCATTGATAAAGAAACCAAAAAAATTGAAGGTTCGAAGAATAACGTTGTGAATCGTGATCAACAAAATTTTATTAACTAGAATAAACAATATCTCAAGTCAATACCATAAGGCATGACATCAATACCATCAGGCAAAACGCTAAGCTCCACCAACTAGTGTAGTGAAAATGCTCCTCTTAGCTTGAGCTAAGCAGGAAGTTCAAAAGCAGCAGTTTAATGGAAGCGGCAGACATAGCCATAAGCAACAGTTAGTGCCGATACCCGATAGCTTATACCATGTAGCCAATACCCGAGAGACCTTATTTCCACAATAGAAATAGAGTAGATTCGGTTGGACAAGATGACAACTTCTTCTACGCTTGTCCTTGTAAGTAATATGGTGTTTCTTAATGCCTTGCTTTAGTCCCCTTTCTTAGTTCAAATTCCCCATAGAGTGAAGAAATAGTTAAGCCTTCTGTCAAATAAGAATCTTTTTAGATGTAGATGGGTCTACAAGATCAAGAAGGAAGCAAATGCATAGGTGAAAAGGTACAAGGCATGTATGGTTGCCAAGGGATTTTAGGAGATCCACAAGATAGACTATGATGATTAGCACATAGTTTTTTTTTATACATTGTACTTTTAGGCGGGGGGTTCCCATGAGGTTTTCCCTCTATCCTGTATTTTAAATTTTCATTCTTATATGCATTGTAAATGGGTACATAACAGGGCCTTGGTTTCTAGTACCCATTCATCATTTATACCCTAGTAGTGTTCAGGGGGGTATTGGATATTTTATACACTCACCTAGGTGATTCTTTTACTAAGGTAAATATTCCTACAAAATAGGGCGCCTTCCCTCTTTTGTTTAGAGTAAGTTACACCTTAGTGGACGACACTTATGCATTGAAAACTCAGTTTTAACTCCTGTAGTTGCAACTTCACCTCGGTTTAATCATAAATAGGGTGCATCTCACATGCATCCAGCTAGGAGGGTTCATATAGTGTGCATGCATTAAGTTTATCTTTCTTCACATGTGTGATTCAGTTAATTGATGATTGCATGGACCAATTAATTAGTACTAGGTGGAAGATTACTTCAATTTCTGTCAGTGAGTATTTAGATCTCTCTATATAGCTACTATGGTGCATTAACTTAGCCATGTAGAGTATATATCATGTATTATTCATTCTAGTCATTCAGTTAATACAATTCATTCTTTCTATTTTTCTCTCTCGCAAGCTTTATGTTATTTTTCTACTAGCTAGGTTTTTTGTGCAAGTTTCATTGAAACTTCACATTTATGTCCATTAATAAAGGTGAGGTCAAGGAAGGGCATGGATTCTTCAAGTGTTACAACAATAAAATAGTAAATACATAGGTAACCATTAGTAATAGTAATTAACAATATTAAATATAGTTTATGAAGAGAAGTCTCTTCAATATTTGATGGCCAAGCCATATTTAAGGCGGCCATATCTAATACAATTAATTATCTATTCAATTTTATATTTATAATTTTATACATTATTATTCCGAAGATGGAACATCTTCCTCTTTAACCCGAATACAGGCTAGCTCATTACACTTGGATACGGTGTAACAACCCCCCTCGAGTTGGAGAAGAGCCAACCAAAAGTGTGAAAGGGCATTGGATGTAACATGTACCTCAAAACTATGGCTCCTAGAAGATATAACTACTAAGAATAGCAATTTCTCGAAATCCGACAAAACAGACTCTGTAGCAACCTCTAATTACTGTGGAAACTAGATGCATTTGTAACTAGAACCAACATGATGGAATCTAGCTAGATCTTAACCCTCCAGTTGTATTGAAAAGAACAAAGGCAGATTTACTTACAAAAATCCAACATAAGAAGAACAAACGACAAAAATCCATATGTTGACTGTCCTTGAAGGAGTTACAACAAAGCTCCATGAGCTTACTATCCTTCATTTGTTCTTCAAAATACTTCCTCCTTTCATAGGAGGCTTTGAAAAAGAACTTCACGATTGTTTTTGGATCTATATTTTCAAAACATTGTTCTTCAGACGCTTTACATGCATGAAGCCATTCTTTTATGATATTTCTGTGTCTGCTGATAAAAATTTCCTGTTACATACAGATCCAAGTATATTTCAAAACTAAGCTATAGAATGTTAAGCCTCTCGTTGTGTTCCTCCTCGACAATAGTTCCTGGAACCAGGACTGAAGAAATTTTTGAGAGAGCATAAACCTCTTCATTTAGCTCCTGATATACATGTATAAAGTATATATAGGCAAAACTTTCTATTTGTCTTGTAATTTCTAGGAAGAGATGTTGCAAATTAGGAGCTTTTATGTGTAACCTTTTGTTTTCCCATTCAATGACCATTTTACGGATGTTCCGAGTCAGGGTTGATTTGAAGACTTCCCATAGTGTCGTTGATTCTACCTTATTATTAGTGCAATGTCCTAGGCCATATTTAATTAAAATTTGCTTCTCTTCTAAAATATGAAGAACTGCTCCTGAAACCCCCAGCGGTGGATCACCTTGGCTTGCTCTGTCGAGGAATACCCAAGGGATTCTTTTATCAATGCTTGGTTGTTTAAGTAGTCGAGTCCTTTTCTGCTTTTTCTTCTTTTTTATGCTCCCTTGATCACTGCACAATCATCGCATAGGTCAAGAATATAGCTGAATTTCTTTCCCACCAGACTCCATAAATAAACAGTGAAGGGAAGGCATCGCAGCTTTGTACCATGTGATTTGTCCACCAGCTTCGACAACACTTTACAAGGGAATTTTCCATTGGAATGTCCAAGCCACTCATATCTTTTGTGGTCGCATTCCATACCACCCCTGCATATGGGCAAGAAGCAAATAAGTGACTAGAAGTTTCACAATTTTCTTCACACAACACACAGTTTCCGAGGTTAACAGTTTGTTATTCAAAGCTAACCAAAGAATTATCTTCATTTTCAATGGTCCTGTTGTTTTCCATACCGTGATCCACCACCATTCTTTTTATTCGGAGGATGTTTCAATTGCTTGTACCTTGTAACCAAATTTGCTGAAAACTCTCCAATTGAGCTATTTTTCATCCATAGTAACTTGTCTAGTTCATTTTCTTTCCAGGTGATAAAATTGGATTTTAGCGTGTTTATCAATATTGACCAGTTTGGCGGTTTTTTACTGTTTTTTGGCTCTTGATCTTTTGGGGCCATTTTGAGGCCCTAAACGGTTTTTTTTGTGATCCATGTTCCAGAATGTTTAGCTAAAGCTACAATTTGGAAATTGGGGAGTAAGAGGACCTTTTTTTTTTCTTTCTCTTGGTGGATTTTTATTTCTCCCTACCCATGCACAACTTTGCACTTGTTTAGCTTCCCAATTAGTAAGACTTACTTCCCATCCCACCCAATCCCCTTTAGTGCTTTTGCTAACACTCATCTTGGAGATATGTTGACCAAGCCCAAAGTTTGCTCCCAATGGCCTTTAAATGCCATTCATTATACACCCTTATAGGCTGATGGTGGGCCACAATAGTGTCACTGGCCCAGCCTCACTTGTATGACTGATGACCTTCAAATGTCATTCATTATACACCCTCAGTGGTTGGTGGTGTACCACCAGGGTGTTAGTGGGTGCCCACTAACACTGGGGTGGCCCACCACCGACCACTAAGGGTGTATAATGAACGGCATTTGAACATTGTCGGGATACAAGTCAGGCTTGGCCACTGACATTATTCTGGCCCACCATCGACTACAAAGGGTATATAATGAATAGCATCCAAAGGCCACCGTGGCACAAAAAGGTCATGTTTCTCATCTTTTTATTTGAATGTTAGTGGATGTGCATGTTCAAGTCTTAGTGGTAGTCCTAGGTTATCCCATTACCTTTCATTATTGTCACTTTAGCAAAATAAGGCACGTCTCCTTGTGAGGGTTCCCTAGGGTTTCTCCTTAGTTTTTCTAGGCTAGTTGCTTGACCTAGGAACTCTTCCTCTCTAGGTTAGCCATCCTCCCTAAATGCCCTAGGTTGTGGTAGGGCTTTCTGCTAGGGTTAGTTCCCTTCGTTTTCACACATTTTCTCTTCTTAAAAAGCCTAGTTCTAGGGTTACTTCACGATTGCTTTTAGGTCAAATTTAGGTCTGCAATTTTATGTTAGAAACCCTAAAAATAAAAATAAAAATATTTTTTTTGCACTTTTCGGCTTTCCTAAAATTTTGGTCACCTTCCCTACAAATCCGTCATGGCCTCGTAAGCCCTAAAATCACAAAAATCTCAAAATTTGCCCTAAAAGGCCCTAAAACATACCTATTTCTACACTAAAAGCCCTAGCCTACCTTTACAAACCAAATAGACCTTGTCTAACCCTCACTATCCTCCCTTCAACCCTCACTATCCTTGCAAGCACCTTCTCCTGCCTTGCTTCCCTATTTCCTCCCTTTATCCTAGCGAGCTCACCCTCCTTCCCTTTCAAGCTGTGACCCTTACCATCAAGTCTGGAGTAGCCTTGGAGAGTCTTCACTCAACCATTTACCCACATTAAGGGTTGCTCTTACAGTGGTAGCCCTCCATTTGGTTTCTCTAATCTCCCTAAGCCTACACAACGGCAAGAAAATAGTTAGTTCGTAAAAGGTATTGTTCACACACAAATATTTAACACATTTCACAAAGTTGTTGGTTAAATGTTACTGTTGACGAATGATATTAAAATGCTGATGTAAACACTATTGTAGGTAATGACTGATATGTTAATGTGTAGAATCCTGGTTGTAACACTTGAATAGTGGACTGAAATATGGCTGCTCAATGTCTTCTACAGATTCAGGATGGTTGATTTCTACACAATATTGTTCCTTATCAAAATTTGATTCATAGTTGTCATACACATGTTGGCTGCTCCTCAAATGAACAAAAGGTGATGTAGGGATCTGCTCTTTTTAATTTGAATACTCATCATAGATTGGCATATCTTCAGAGTAAATGGGTTGATGCTGATCTAGAACTTCAATGTCTTCATCATAAAATGGAGCATTTTGATCGATTTCTAAAGATGAAGATTTATGTTCTATGATGCTATCATCCACTTTAATATCAGAACTTTGAAAAATTTCTTGTTGTAAAACAGAATTGGAGGAAGATAATAGATCTTCTTCCTTCTTCATATCATAACCACCGGCTTCATCTTCACTACTGGAAAAATATGCTTCTAAACCCTGCATATATAATGCATATCCCCTACAACAATCCTCAAAAAGGCACTCAGCTAGGTAAATCCTCTTACAATATGAATAAAATGCATCATGAAAATATTTCAAAGAGGAAATACTGGAAGGAGGAAGAGTTCTGTACCATTGTCTTGCATGACCATCTAATGAATACATAAACATTTTCATCAATACATCTTCATGATGTATACTCAGCTGATCCATGTATTGATGAAATTTAATTACATGATGTGCCGGATTGTCCTCTTCCTTTTCTCTGAATCGGGGAAGAAAATCTCCCCATTCGTCCATGGTAGGTACTATATTTGGAAAGCCAGGAACATCTGAGAAATTGAACGGAGCAAATCTCTGTGCCAACATAGTTTCAAAACGCATTGGCATCTTGTAAAATCGCCTCTGGATTCTTCGAACATGGAGTCGCCCGGTGAATAAATATGTAGTCAAAGTAATGCCCTGCTCCTGTCCACCATCAAGAGCTGGATCTGATCGTTGTCATTCTTTCCCAGGGAATATATCTTCACTCCTCCGTCCCCGGCAACGGCGCCAGAAGATGTTATCCCTAAAGTTGAACCTAGACTACAGGGGTTCAAGCTTAAGGAAATCTTGTTCTCAAAGGTGCAAATCAATGAAATCAAATTGAGAATCAAACTGATATACAGTTAAAGCTATGGACAAAGTTACACTACTATAAATGTAACAGGATGGTATAACATAAAGGCTGTGTGTAAAATCGAACAATCATTGAATAACTAAACTGATATAAAACCAAGGCTGTATGTACAAATCACACAATTATCACTGCACATGCTGGTATATTATGAAAAGTATTAAAGAATCACAAAGTTATCAGAAAACTAGGTTGGTATCATATAAGAAATATAAGAAAATCAAAACATTGCTGAAAAGATAGGCTGGTGTAAAATCAGAGCTGCAAGATAATCCACAGGAAATGTATAACATAAGACAAAATGCACAGTTCAATATCAAGGTTACTATGATCATAAAGACAAGAAGTAAAACTGCCTTTGTTTTCTACAGTGTAAGGATAATTGTATTTCCCAATAAGAATTAGTGCAATGGGATGTAATGGACCATATGCATAACAAAATTATCATAAAAATAATTCATACCATACAGAAGAAAATCATCATCATGTTTCATTCAAAAATAGAACCTGTACAGAAGCTGCATAAAGTCTATGTCATACAGGCAATGCTCCAAACAAGGCTTGCATTCTCCAAACTTTCCAACCCCCTAGTATCCTAGTCGAGACCCCTTTTTATACAAAATATCTTATCCATAAACTAACTATAAGATCCTATATTCAAGGATCGAACCTCCTCCAAAATTGGGAAGTTAATCCCTTAAAAAAGTATTAAACTACAAGTGTCATACATGTGTCAAAAGGAACAACATAAGTTCAAAATAAAATAAAAATCTAACTCCTAAAGGCTTCTAGAAGCCTCTGCTAGTGTAGCTAGGTCACTAAGAATCTGTGAACGCTTCTGAAGTCTAGCAAATTCGACGTCTTTATCCTTTTCCTTGTTCTGGGCTTTGACTTGTTCCAGCTGTCTTTGAATGGCTCGCTTCTCCCTGATAATCTGGAAATGATAAAATATATCCTCTGTTTTTAGATGCTCGCCTCTAGGTATAATATTCGACAAATATTCTGTCAGTTGTTCACTGAACATGTTTCCCACTTACTGGTATAATCTCAGCGATGTATACTTTTGATCTTTCTAATCTGATTTGTGATCCGGCTTACCATCTGCAACTACTGTGTCTCCATCCGATTGAGATGTGTAGGCCGAACTTGATTGAGCAGAAGTATTAGACTCGTCAAATTCCAACAATGGCTTGACTTCCCCATTCCAAATGCAATGCACTGCTAAAAATCTGATTACACCAGGAACAATATACCGAAGGGCAGGTTGTGCTGCCTGAAACCAATTCATCACAATGATTGTGACAATCAAGCCTACTGAGTAGCCAATGAATGCACTCCTAAAGTATTGTTCTCCCTTTTCTTTTGAGACATCAAATCGTAAATCTAAAGCCACAAAAATGCTTGGAATAACAATATCACCAAGCCCAGTGATAAAACTGCTAGAGCACCGCTGGCGACCTTCTCATTGATCCTCATGGCTAGCAGTACTCCCATAATACCAGTTCTCAGTAATCCAGAATTCAGAATTCACCTCAATTGGATTTGATATGAAAAAACACAAAATGCGATTTATGTGCAAAAGAAGCAAAAAGCAGATGAGCACGAGAACCTTGTCAATAAGAGCAGATTCAACGCTTTCCATCTTCAGTTATTTGAACATTTCCCCAATGCGAAATTTCTATTTCTCACACCAGCTCCTTGACAACCGCAAATGGTTGGTTATCTTCAAGGTGAACAATAAAGGGTGAAAATGAATATGCAACAATATTCTCATATGGACCATACTTAAGTTCTGTATCCACCAATTTTGTGGGATCAAATTTAGAATATGATTCTATTCTACGACTTGGAGTTTTGATGGTTGCAGTTTGCATTTTCACTGGATACGGAGAAAGAAAGTAGGCACTATCACGATAAAGAACAAGCTGCATTTGTGCCTGGGATATCTCTTCAGGGAAAGGCTTCACTAAATGCGTGAAGACTGAAAGCAATTCTATAGTTACAGTTTCACCCTTCTTTAGTGCCTTTACCAAAGAGATTGAAACTAAAAATGAATCCCTCAAAATCGGGAATTACTTTTCAAATTTAGAACTATGAAAAATGCTCAACAAATGCTCTGATTCTTGTGCTTTAATATCATCCTTATAATTGCAGATATCTGGAATTGATATCAATAAAGGGCATCTCAGATGGTAAAACCAAGCTCAAATGCTCGAGCACTGGGCATTCTCATATTTTTCATTTAACAATCATCAGGCACATACCTTGACAGATGACACCCGGGACTGTGAATTGGCATTTGAACCCAGCATATTTCATGCAATACAAAGAAATGTATTTGGCCAATCATGCTTATGGTTACCACTAGCTTATCATGTAAGGAACATGTGACGATTCCAAGTATCCACCACGGTGTGCTGCTAGAAGGCCCTTCAAATTGAGTGGTCACTTTGACATTTGAATGCCGCTAGAAACTGAAATTTGTTGGAGCAGATCTGATGATAACATTTGGCTTTGTCTGGGGATGGCATGCTCCCTGTGAGCTGCCAAGAACAAGTAGAACAAGTGCCTTTCCATTTCATTGGGCTGGAGTCTTCATCACAAGTCTCTGTTACTTAAAAAGCTTGAAAACAAACTGCTGACTAAATCTTTAAACTACTCTGCAAATTGACTAATCCTGATCATACTGTACAAACTTTAAAGAAATGCTTGAAGCATCAAGCTTATTTATTTACAGCGCCCATTCTAATCATTTGCTTTATTTTGATTAGGTAAAATCATGCTTGCAATGAAGCCATACAAATATTTGACTAACTGGTAAAACTTTTGATATGGAGATGATTAATAAAGGAGCCCATGGAATATCAAAATTCATTTCAAAAGAAGGTAAAAGCCCATCACCCTTTTACAAAAACAATCTGACATTTGAGCTGATCAAAGACTCCATATAATCAACAAATGGATCAATGAAGCTATAAGGAAATACCTTTTGTTGAAGATCAAAATATCTCTATATATCCTCTTCCTCATAATGGCTGCCACTTTCAGCTACCTGCAAACTGAATTGCAAATATGGATGCTCAATGTCTTCTACAGATTCAGGATGGTTGATTTCTACACAATGTTGTTCCTTATCAAAATTTGATTCATAGTTGTCATACACCTGTTGGCTGCTCCTCAAATGAACAAAAGGTGATGTAGGGATCTGCTCTTTTTCATTTGAATACTCATCATAGATTGGCATATCTTCAGAGTAAATGGGTTGATGCTGATCTAGAACTTCAATGTCTTCATCATAAAATGGAGCATTTTGATTGATTTCTAAAGATGAAGATTTATGTTCTATGATGCTATCATCCACTTTAATATCAGAACTTTGAAAAATTTCTTGTTGTAAAACAGAATTGGAGGAAGATAATAGATCTTCTTCCTTCTTCATATCATAACCACCGGCTTCATCTTCACTACTAGAAAAATCTGCTTCTAAACCCTGCATATATAATGCATATCCCCTACATCAATCCTCAAAAAGGCACTCAGCTGGGTAAATCCTCTTACAATATGAATAAAAGGCATCATGAAAATCTTTCAAAGAGGAAATACTGGAAGAAGGAAGAGTTATGTACCATTGTCTTGCACGACCATCTAATGAATACATAAACATTTTCATCAATACATCTTCATGATGTATACTCAGCTGATCCATGTATTGATGAAATTTAATTACATGATGTGCCGGATTGTCCTCTTCCTTTTCTCTGAATCGGGTAAGAAAATATCCCCATTCGTCCATGGTAGGTACTGTATTTGGAAATCCAGGAACATCTGAGAAATTGAACGGAGCAAATCTCTGTGCCAACATAGTTTCAAAACGCGTTGGCATATTGTAAAATCTCCTATGGATTCTTCGAACATGGAGTCGCCCGATGAATAAATCTGTAGTCAAAGTAATGCCCTGCTCATGTCCACCATCAAGAGCTGGATCTGATCGTTGTCATTCTTTCCCGGGGAAGATATCTTCACTCCTCCGTCCTCGGCAACAATGCCAGAAGATGTTATCCCTAAAGTTGAACCTAGACTACAGGGGTTCAAGCTTAAGGAAATCTTGTTCTCAAAGGTGCAAATCAATGAAATCAAATTGAGAATCAAACTGATATACAGTCAAAGCTATGGACAAAGTTACACTACTATCAATGTAACAGCCTGGTATAACATAAAGGCTGTGTGTAAAATCAAACAATCATTGAATAACTAAACTGATATAAAACCAAGGCTGTCTGTACAAATCAGACAATTATCACTGCACATGCTGGTATATTATGAAAAGTATAAAAGAATCACAAAGTTATCAGAAAACTAGGTTGGTATCATATAAGAAATATAAGAAAATCAAAACATTGCTGAAAAGATAGGCTGGTGTAAAATCAGAGCTGCAAGATAATCCACAGGAAATGTATAACATAAGACAAAATGCACAGTTCAATATCAAGGTTACTATGATCATAAAGACAAGAAGTAAAACTGCCTTTGTTTTCTACAGTGTAAGGATAATTGTATTTCCCAATAAGAATTAGTGCAATGGGATGTAATGGACCCTATGCATAAAAAATTATCAGAAAAATAATTCATAACATACAGAAGCAAATCAACATCATGTTTCATTCAAAAATAGAACCTGTACAGAAGCTGCATAAAGTCTATGTCATACAAGCAATGCTCCAAACAGGGCTTGCATTCTCCAAACTTTCCAACCCCCTAGTCTCCTAGTTGAGACCCCTTTTTATATAAAATATCTTATCCATAAACTAACTATAAGATCCTATATTCAAGGATCGAACCTCCTTTAAAATTGGGAAGTTAATCCTTTAAAAAAGTATTAAACTACAAGTGTCATACATGTGTCAAAAGGAACAACATAAGTTCAAAATAAAATAACAATCTAACTCCTAAAGGCTTCTAGAAGCCTTTGATAGTGTAGCTAGGTCATCAAGAATTTGTGAATGCTTCTGAAGTCTAGCAAATTTGACGTCTTTATCCTTTTCCTTGTTCTGGGCTTTGACTTGTTCCAGCTGTCTTTGAATGGCTCGCTTCTCCCTGATAATCTGGAAATGATAAAATCTATCCTCTGTTTTTAGATGCTCGCCTCTAGGTATAATCTTCGACAAATATTCTGTCAGTTGTTCACTGAACATGTTTCCCACTTACTGGTATAATCTCAGCGATGTATACTTTTCATCTTTCTAATCTGATTTGTGATCCGGCTTGCCATCTGCAACTACTATGTCTCCATCCGATTGAGATGTGTCGGCTGAACTTGATTGAGCAGAAGTCATAGACTCGTCAAATTCCAACAATGGCTTGACTTCCCCATTCCAAATGCAATGCACTGCTAAAAATCCTATTACACCAGGAACAATATACCGAATTGCAGGTTGTGCTTCCTGAAACCAATTCATCACAATGATTGTGACAATCACGCCTACTGAGTAGCCAATGAATGCACTCCTAAAGTATCATTCTCCCTTTTCTTTTGAGACATCAAATCATAAAGCTAAAGCCACAAAAATGCCTGGAATAACAATATCACCAAGCCCAGTGATAAAACTGCTAGAGCAGCGTTGGCGACCTTCTCATTGATCCTCATGGCTAGCAGTACTCCCATAATACCAGTTCTCAGTAATCCAGAATTCAGAATTCACCTCAATTGGATTTGATATGAAAAAACACAAAATGTGATTTATGTGCAAAAGAAGCAAAAAGCAGATGAGCGCGAGAACCTTGTCAATAAGAGTAGATTCAACGCTTTCCATCTTCAGTTATTTGAACATTTCCCCAATGCGAAATTTCTATTTCTCGCACCAGCTCCTTGACAACTGCAAATGGTTGGTTATCTTCAAGGTGAACAATAAAGGGTGAAAATGAATATGCAGCAAGATTCTCATATGGACCATACTTAAGTTCTGTATCCACCAATTTTGTGGGATCAACTTTAGAATATGATTCTATTCTACGACTTGGAGTTTTGATGGTTGCAGTTTGCATTTTCACTGGATACGGAGAAATAAAGTAGGCACTATCACGATAAAGAACAAGCTGCATTTGTGCCTGGGATATCTCTTCAGGGAAAGGATTCACTAAATGCATGAAGACTGAAAGCACTTCTATAGTTACAGTTTCACCCTTCTTTAGTGCCTTTACCAAAGAGATTGAAAATAAAAATGAATCCCTCAAAATCGGGAATTACTTTTCAAATTTAGAACTATGAAAAATGCTCAACAAATGCTCTGATTCTTGTGCTTTAATATCATCCTTATAATTGCAGATATCTGGAATTGATATCAATAAAGGGAATCTCAGATGGTAAAACCAAGCTCAAATGCTCGAGCACTAGGCGTTCTCATATTTTTCATTTAACAATCATCAGGCACATACCTTGACAGATGACACCCGGGACTGCGAATTGGCATTTGAACCCAGCATAGTTCATGCAATACAAAGAAATGTATTTGGCCAATCACGCTTATGGTTACCACTAGCTTATCATGTAAGGAACATGTGACGATTCCAAGTATCCACCACGGTGTGCTGCCAGAAGGCCCTTCAAACTGAGTGGTCACTTTGACATTTGAATGCTGCCAGAAACTGAAATTTGCTGGAGCAGATATGATGATAACACTGCCCATACAAGTCAAGCTGGGCCATTAACAATCATCATTACTTTAGGGTTTTAAACATCTTCCTAGTCGTCTTCTTTTGCTAGATTTGAGAAACCAAATAATCCCTGACTGAGCCTACCAAGATTCTTCTTGCTCTGGCATCACTCTCCCTCCAATGAGACTTGTCGTCTTCAGTGTCTGGTTCTAGAATGTTCTCATTGAAAATTTTTGAGAGATCATTTTCTTTCAAGATGAGAACTCTAGACTTCCAAGAGATGAATTTTGTGGCTCCAACAATATGGTCTTCAACCTTCATTCCAATCATCTTGCCTGCAGATTTGAACTAGAAACCCTAGTAGGAGCTAGGTCAAAAATGAAGTTTGGAGTCTTGTGAAACTGAATCCAAAAGTTATGTACCTTATCAAGGCGAGTTGAGAGGAGATAAGATCGAGCCAAAACTATGGACCGAAATTGGGTCAAAAATGAAACTTCTCAGAACTGGATTTTTCCTCCATCAATAAATGCGCCTTCCCTTGGCCGAAGTTTCTAAGTCACTTTTTCTACTGGATTGGTGAGGGGGGGCCTCAGAATATCAAGTCCTAGATTTCGACAATGGCTTCTAGAATTGCTTTGATACCATGTTAGAAATTGGCAGTTGTAAAAAAAAGATTACTAGACGAAAGACAGAGCACATAAACAAATTGGGTGTGGAGCTTGTTTAACCATGGTGATGATCTATCACCTCCCAACCATAGACAATACAATACCATTGTCTCCCCCGAGCTCAGACCATTCAATAAAGAGTGATGTGCATCCAAATGGATGTTTACCGAGCCTAAATTCTACTCCCAATTTCCTTTAAATTCCATTTGACATGTACCCTTGTTGGTCGATTGTGGGCCACAATAGTGTCAGTGGCAAAGCCTGACTTCTATCCTCGATGGCCTTAAAATGCCTTCCATTATACACCCTCACTGGTCGGTGGTGGACCAACAAGTTGTTAGTGGGTTCCCACTAACACTGTGGTGGTTCAACAAGTTGTTAGTGGACACCCACTAACACTATGGTGGTCCACCACTGACCAATAAGGGTGTATAATGAACGGCATTTGAACGTCACCACCCATACAAGTCAGGCTTGGCCATTAACAATCATCATTCCTTTAGGGTTTTGAATATCTTCCTAGTCGTCTTCTTTTGCGATATTTGAGGAACCAAATGATCCCTGACTGAGTCTACCAAGATTCTTCTTTCTTTGGCATAAATCTTCCTCCAATGAGACTTGTATTCTTCAGCATCTGGTTCTGGACCTTCTCATTGACAAGTTTTAAGAGATCATTTTCTTTCAAGATGAGAACTCTAGACTTCCAAGAGATGAATTTTGTGGCTACATCAAGATGTTCTTCAACCTTCATTCCAATCATGTGCCTTATCAAGGTGAGTTGAGAGGAGATAAGATCGAGCCAAAACTATGGACCGAAATTGGGTCAAAAATGGAACTTCTCATAACTGGATTTTTCCTTCATCAATAGATGCGCCTTCCCTTGGCGGAAGTTTTCGAGTCACTTTTTCTCCTAGATTGGTGAGAGGAGGCCTTAGAATGTCAAGCCCTAGCTTTCGACAATGGCTTCTAGAACTGCATTGATACCATGTTAGAAATTGGCAGTTGTAAAACCAAGATCACTAGAAGAAAGGCAGAGCACATAAAAAAACGGGGTGTGGAGCTCGTTTAACCACGGTGATGATCTATCACCTCCCAACCATAGACAATACAACACAATTGTCTCCCCGATCTCAGAACATTAAATAGAGAATGATGTACATCCAATTCGATGTTGACCAAACCTAAATTCCACTCTCGATGGCCTTTAAATTCCATTTGTCATACACCCCTATAGGTCGATTGTGGGCCACAATATTTTCAGTCGCCATGCCTGACTTCTATCCTCGACGACCTTATAATGCCTTCCATTATACACCCTCAGTGGTCGATGGTGGACCACCAAGGTGTTAGTGGGCGCCCACTAACACTGTGGTGGTCCACCACCGACCACTAAGGGTGTATAATGAACGACACTTGAACGTCGTCGCCCATACAAGTCGGGCTTGGCCATTAACAATCATCATTCCTTTAGGGTTTTGAACATCTTCCTAGTCGTCTTCTTTTGCGATATTTGGGGAACCAAATGATCCCCGACTAAGTCTACCGAGAGTCTTCTTGCTTTGGCATCATTCTTCCTCTAATGAGACTCGTCTTCTTCAGCGTCTGGTTCTGGAACCTTCTCATTGAAAAGCTTTAAGAGATCATTTTCTTCCAAGATGAGAACTCTAGACTTCCAAGAGATGAAGTGTGTGGCTCCATCAAAATGATCTTCAACCTTCATTCCAATCATCTTGCCTGCAGATTTGAACTTGAAACTCTAATAGGAGCTAGGTCAAAAATGAAGTTTGAATCTTGTGAAACTGAATCCAAAAGTTAATGTGCTTTATCAAGGCGAGATGACAGGACATAAGATCGAGCCAAAACTATGGACCAAAATTTGGTCAAAAATGAAACTTCTAAGAACTATATTTTTCCTTCATCAATACATGCGCCTTCCCTTGGGTGAAGTTTCCAAGTCACTTTTTCTCCTGTATTGGTGAGGGGAGGCCTTAGAATGTTACTCCCTAGATTTCGACAATGGCTTCTAGAACCGCTTTTATACCATGTTAGAAAATTGGCAGTTGTAAAACCAAGATCACTAGAAGAAAGACAGAGCACATAAACAAATTGGGTACGGAGCTCATTTAACCACGGTGACGATCTATCACCTCCGAACCATAGACAATACAACACTATTGTCTCCCTCGAGCTCAAGCCTTTCAATAGAGAACGATGTACATTCAAATGGATGTTGACCGAGCCTAAATTCTACTCCCAATGGCATTTAAATGTCATTCGACAGACACCCTTGTTGGTTGATTGTTGGCCACAATAGTGTCAATGGCCAAGCCTAACTTCTATCCCAGACGGCCTTAAAATGCCTTCCATTATACATCCTCAATGGTCGGTGGTGGACCACCAAGGGGTTAGTGGGCGCCCACTATCACTCTGGTCGTCAACCACCGACCACTAAGGGCATTTCAACGTCGCCGCCCATACAAGTCAAACTTGGCCATTAGCAATCATCATTCCTTTAGGGTTTTGAACATCTTCCTAGTCGTCTTTTTTTGCGAGATTTGAGGAACCAAATGATCCCTGACCGAGTATACCAAGATTATTTTTGCTCTCACATCACTCTTCCTCCAATGAGACTTGTCTTCTTCAGCGTTTGGTTCTGGAACATTCCCATTGACAAGTTCTAAGAGATCATTTTCTTCCAAGATGAGAACTCTAGACTTCCAAGGGATGAAGTTTGTCGCTCCATCAAAATGGTCTTCAATCTTCATTCCAATCATTTTTTCTGCAGATTTAAACTAGCAACCCTAGTACGAGCTAGCTCAAAAATTAAGTTTGGAATATTGTGAAACTGAATCCAAACGTTAAAGCGCCTTATCAAGGCGAGTTGAGAGGAGATAAGATCGAGCCAACACTATGGACCGAAATTGGGTAAAAAATGAAACTTCTCAGAACTGGATTTGTCCTTCATCAATAGATGTGCCTTCCCTTGGGCGAAGTTTCCAAGTTACTTTTTCTCCTGGATTGGTGAGGGGAGGAGAACTGCTTTGATACCACGTTAGAAATTGGCAGTTGTAAAACCAAATCACTGGAAGAAAGCCAGAGAACATAAACAAACTGGGTGTGGAGCTCATTTAACAATGATGATGATTTATCACCTCCCAACCATAGACAATACAACACTATTGTCTCCCCCGAGCTCAAACCTTTCAATAGAGAACGATGTACATCCAAATGGATATTGACCGAACCTAAATTCTACTCCCAATGGCCTTTAAATGCCATTTGTCACACACCCCTGTTCGTCGATTGCAGGCCACAATAGTGTCAGTGGCCAAGCCTAAATTTTGTCTCTAACGGCCTTAAAATGTCTTCCATTATACACCTTTAGTGTTCGGTGGTGGACCACCAAGGTGTTAGTGGGCGTCCACTAACTCTTGGGTGGTCCACCACCGACCACTAAGGGTGTATAATGAACAACATTTGAACGTCGTCACCCATACAAGTCAGAATTGCCATTAACAATCATCATTCCTTTAGGGTTTTGAACATCTTCCTAGTCGTCTTCTTTTGCGAGAATTGAGGAACCAAATGATCATTGACTGAGTCTACCAAGATTCTTCTTGCTCTGGCATCACTCTTCCTCCAATGAGTCTTATCTTCTTCAGCGTCTGGTTCTGGAACTTTCCCATTCACAAGCTTTAAGAGATCATTTTCTTCCAAGATGAGATCTCTAGACTTCCAAGAGATGAACTTTGTGGCTCCATCAAGATGATGTTCAACCTTCATTCCAATCATCTTGCCTGCAGATTTGAACTAGAAACCCTAGTAGGAGCTAGGTCAAAAATGAAATTTGGAAAGTTCTCAGAAATGGATCTTTCCTTCATCAACAGATGCGCCTTCCCTTGGGCGAAGTTTTCATGTCAATTTTTCTCCAGGATTGGTGAGGGGAGGACTCAGAATGTCAATCCCTAGCTTTCGACAATGGCTTCTAGAACTGCTTTGATACCATGTTAGAAATTAGCAGTTGTAAAACCAAGATCACTAGAAGAAAGACAGAGTACATAAACAAACTCGGTGTGGAGCTCGTTTAACCATGGTGATGATCTATCACAACCCAACCATAGACAATACAACATTATTGTCTCCCCCGTGCTTAGACCTTTCAATAGAGAATGATGTACATCCAAATGGATGTTGATCGAGCCTACATTCTACTCCGAATGGCATTTAAATACAATAGTGGGCCCACAATAGTGTTAGTGGCCAAGCTTGACTTCTATCCTTGATGGCCTTAAAATGCATTCCATTATACATCCTCAATGGTCGGTGGTAGATCACCACAGTGTTAGTGGGGGAATGATGATTGTTAATGGCCAAGCTTGACTTGTATGGGCGATGACGTTCAAAGGCTATTCATTATACACCCTTACTGGTCGGTGGTGGATCACCACAGTGTTAGTGGGTGCCCACTAACACTGTGGTGATCCACCACCGACCACTAAGGGTGTATAATGAACAACATTTGAACGTCGTCGTCCATACAAGTCAGGCTTGGCCATTAACAATCATCATTCCTTTAGGGTTTTGAACATCTTCCTAGTCGTCTTCTTTTGCGAGATTTGAGTAAACCAAATTATCCCTAACTGAGTCTACCAAGATTCTTCTTACTCTGGCATTACTCTTCCTCCAATGAGACTTGTCTTCTTCAGCGCCTGGTTCTGGAACCTTCTCATTTACAATCTTTTAAGAGATCATTTTCTTCTAAGATGAGAACTCTAGACTTCCAAGAGATGAAGTTTGTGGCTTCATAAAGATGATTTTCAACCTTCATTCAAATCATCTTGCCTGCAGCTTTGAACTAGAAACCCTAGTAGGAGCTAGGTCAAAAGTGAAGTTTGGAATCTTGTGAAACTGAATCTAAAGGATAATGTGCCTTATCAAGGTGATTTGAGAGAAGATAAGATCGAGCCAAAACTATGGACAGAAATGGGGTCAAAAATGAAACTTCTCAAAGATGGAATTTTCCTTCATCAATAGATGCGCCTTCCCTTGGGCGAAGTTTCCAAGCCACTTTTTCTCCTGGATTGGTGAGGCGAGGCCTCAAAATGTCAAGTCCTAGCTTTCGACAATGGCTTCTAGAACTGCTTTGGTACCATGTTAAAAATGGGCAGTTGTAAAACCAAGATCACTAGAAGAAAGACAGAGCACATAAACAACATGGGTGTGGAGCTCGTTTAACCACGGTGATGATCTATCACCTCCCAACCACAGACAATACAACACTATTGTCTCCCCTTAGCTCACACCTTTCAATAGAGAACGATGTACATCCAAATGGATGTTGTCCAAGCCTAAATTATACTCCCAGTGGCCTCTAAATGCCATTCGTCATACACCCTTGTATGTCGATTGTGGGACACAATAGTGTCAGTGGCCAAGCTTGACTTCTATCCTCGGTGGCCTTAAAATGCCTTCCATTATACACCCTCAGTGGTCGGTGGTGGACCACCAAGGTGTTGATGGGTGCCCACTAACACTGTGGTGGTCCACCACCGACCACTGAGGGTATATAATAAATGGAATTTGAACTTCGTCGCCCATACCAGACAGGCTTGGCCATTAACAATCATCATTCCTTTAGGGTTTTGAACATCTTTCTAGTCGTCTCCTTTTGCAAGATTTTAGGAAACAAATGATCCTTGACTGATTCTACAAAGATTCTTCTTGCTCTGGCATCACTCTTCCTCCAATGAGACTTATCTTCTTCAGCATCTGGTTCTGGAACCTTCTCTTTGAGAACTCTAGACTTGCAAGAGATGAAGTTTGTGGCTCCATCAAGATGATATTCAACCTTCATTCCAATCATCTTTCCTGCAGATTTGAACTAGAAACCCTAGTAGGAGCTACGTTAAAAATGAAGATTGGAATCTTGTGAAACTGAATCCAAAGGTTAATGTGCCTTATCAAGGCGAGTTGAGAAGAGATAAAATCAAACCAAAACTATGGACCGAAATTGGGCCAAAACTGAAACTTCTCAGAATTGTATTTTCCTTCACCAATAGATGTTCCTTCCCTTGGGAAAAGTTTCCAAGTCACTTTTTCTCCTGGATTAGTGAGGGGAGGCCTAAGAATGTCAAGCCCTAGCTTTCGATAATGGCTTCTAGAACTGCTTTGATCCCATGTAAGAAATTGGTAGTTGTCCAACCAAGATCACTAGAAGAAAGACAAAGCACATAAACAAAATGGGTGTGGAGCTCGTTTAACCATAGTGATGATCTATCACCTCCCAACCATAGACAATACAACACTATTGTCTCCCCTGAGCTCAGACCTTTCAATAGAGAACGATGTACATCCAAATGGATGTTGACCGAGCCTAAATTCTACTCCCAATGGCCTTTAAATTCTGTTCATCATACACCCTTGTAGGTCGATTGTCGACCACAATAGTGTCAGTGGCCAAGTCTGACTTCTATCCCCGACGGCTTTAAAATGCCTTCCATTATACACCCTTAGTGGTCGGTGGTGGACCACCAAGGTGTTGGTGGGCACCCACTAACACTATGGTGGTCTACTACCTACCACTAAGGGTGTATAATAAACGACATTTGAATGTCGTCGCCCATACAAGTCAGGCTTGGTCATTAAGAATCATCATTCATTTAGGGTTTTGAACATCTTCCTAGTCTTTTTCATTTGCGAGATTTGAGGAACCAAATGATCCCTGACCGAGTCTAGCAAGATTCTTCTTGCTTTGGAATCACTCTTCCTCCAATGAGACTTGTCTTCTTCAGCGTGTGGTTCTGGAACCTTCTCATTGACAAGATTTAAAACATCATTTTCTTACAAGATGAGAACTCTATACTTCCAAGAGATGAAGTTTGTGGCTCTATCAAGATGATTTTCAACCGTCATTCCAATCATCTTGCCTGCAGATTTGGACTAGAAACCCTAATAGGAGCTACGTCAAAAATGAAGTTTGAAATCTTGTGAAATGGAATACAAAAGTTAATGTGTCTTATCAAGGCAAGTTGAGAGGAGATAACATCAAGCCAAAACTATGGACCGAAATTGGGTAAAAAATAAAACTTCTTAGAACTGGATTTTTCCTTCCTCAATAGATGCGCCTTCTCTTGGGTGAAGTTTCCAAGGTAACTTTTTCTCCCAGATCGTTGAGGGGAGGCCCCAAAATGCAAAGCCCTAGCTTTTGACAATGGCTTGTAGAACTGCTTTCATACCATGTTAAAAATTGGGAGTTGTAAAACCAAGATCACTAGAAGAGAGACAGAGCACATAAAGAAACTGGGTGTGGAGCTCGTTTAACCATGGTGATGATATATCACCTCCCAATGATAGAAAATACAACACTGTTGTCTCCCCTGAGCTCAAACCTTTCAATAGAGAACGATGTACATCCAAATGGATATTGACCAAGGCTAAATTCTTCTCTCAGTGGCTTTTAAATGCCATTCGTCATACAGCCTTGTAAGTCAATTATGGGCCACAATAATGTCAGTGGCCAAACTTGACTTCTATCCCTGATGGCCTTAAAATGCCTTCCATTATACACCCGTAGTGGTCGATGGTAGACCACCAAGCTGTTAGTGTGTGCCCACTAACACCTTGGTAGTCCACCACCGACTACTAAGGTTGGATAATGAAAGGCATTTGAACGTCGTCGCCCATACAAGTGAGGCTTGGCATTAACAATCAACATTCCTTTAGGGTTTTGAACATCTTCCTAGTCGTCTTCTTTTGTGAGATTCCAGAAACCAAACAATCCCTGACTGAGTCTACCAAGATTCTTTTTGCTCTGTCATTACTCTTTCTCCAATGAGACTTGTCTTCTTCAGTGTCTGGTTCTGGAACCTTCTAATTGACAAGCTTTAAGAGATCATTTTCTTCCAAGATGAGAACTCTAGACTTCCAAGAGATGAAGTTGTGGCTCGATCAAAATGATTTTCAACCTTTATTCCAATCATCTTGCGTGCAGATTTGAAATAGAAATCCTAATAGGAGCTAGGTCAAAAACGAAATTTGGAATCTTGTGAAACTGAATCCAAAGGTTAATGTGCTTTATCAAATCGAGTTGAGAGGAGATAAGATCGAGCAAAAACTATGGACTGAAATTGGGTCAAAAATGAAACTTCTCAGGACTGGATTTTTCCTTTGAAGTTTCCAAGTCACTTTTTCTCCTGGATTGGTGAGGGGAGGCCTCAGAATGTCCAACCCTAGCTTTCGACAATGGCTTCTAGAACTTCTTTGATACCATGTTAAAATTGGCAGTTGTAAAACCAAGATCACTAGAAGAAAGGCAAAGAACATAAACAAATTGGGTGTGGAGCTCGTTTAACCACGGTGATGATCTATCACCTCCCAACCATAGACAATACAAGATTATTGTTTACCCCGATCTTAGACGTTTCGATAGAGAACGATGTACATCCAAATGAATGTTGACCAAGCCCAAATTCTACTCCCAGTGGCCTTCAAATTCCATTCGTCATACACCCTTGTACGTCAATTGTGGGCCACATTAGTGTCAGTGGCCAAGCCTGACTTCTATCCCCGACGGCCTTATAATTCCTTCTATTATACATCCTCAGTGGTCAGTGGTGGACTACCACAGTGCTAGTGGGTGCCCACTAAAGCTTTGGTGGTCCACCACCGACCACTGAGGGTGTATAATGAATGAAATTTGAACGTCGTCGTCCATACAAGTCAGGATTGGCCATTAAAAATCATCATTCATTTAGGGTTTTGAACATCTTCCTAGTCGTCTTCTTTTGAAAAGTTTAAGGAACCAAATGATCCCTGACTGAGTCTACCAAGATTCTTCTTACTCTGCCATCACTCTTCCGCCAATGACACTTGTCGTCTTCCGTGTCTGGTTCTTGAACCTTCACATTTACAAGCTTTAAGAGATCATTTTCTTCCAAGATGAAAACTCTAGACTTCCAAGAGATGAAGTTTGTGGCTCCAACAATATGATCTTCAACCTTCATTCCAATCATCTTGCCTGTAGATTTGAACTAGAAACCGTAGTAGGAGCTAGGTCAAAAATAAAGTTTGGAATCTTGTGAAACTAAATCCAAAGGTTAATGTGCTTTGTTAAGGCGAGTTTAGAGGAGATAAGATCGAGCCAAACCTATGGACCGAAATTGGGTCAAAAATGAAACTTTGCCGAACTCGATTTATCTTTCATCAAGAGATGCGCCTTCCCTTGGGCGAAGTTTCCAAGTCACTTTTTCTCCTGGATTCGTGAGGGGAGGCCTTGGAATGTTAAGCCCTAGCTTTCGACGATGGCTTGTAAAACTGCTTTGATACCATGTTAGAAATTCGCAGCTGTAAAACCAAGATCACTAGAAGAAAGACAGAGCACCTAAACAAACTTGGTGTGGAACTCGTTTAACCACGGTGATGATCTATCCCCTCCAAACTATAGACAATACAACACTATTGTCTCCCCCGAGCTCAAACCTTTCAATGTTGACAGAGCCTGAATTCTACTCCCAGTGGCATTTAAATGCCATTCGTCCTACACCCTTGTAGGGCGATTGTGGGCCACAATAGTGTTAGTGGCCAAGCCTGACTTCTATCCTCGATGACCTTAAAATACCTTCCATTATACACCCTTAGTGGTTGATGGTGGACCACGAACGTGTTAGTGGGCACCCACTAACACAATGGTGGTCCACCATCGACCACTGAGGGCGTATAATGAACGGCATTTGAACGTCGTCGCCCATACAAGTCAGGCTTTGCCATTTACAATAATCATTCCTTTAGGGTTTTGAACATCTTCCTAGTCATATTCTTTTGAGATATTTGGGGAACCAAATGATCCCTGACTGAGTCTACCAAGATTCTTCTTGCTCTAGCATCACTCTTCCTCCAATGAAACTTGTCTTCTTCAGCGTCTGTTTCTGGAAACTTTTCATTGACAAGCTTTATGAGATCATTTTCTTCTAAAATGAGAACTCTAGACTTCCAAGAGATGAAGTTTGTGGCTCCATCAAGATGATTTTCAACCTTCATTCCAATCATTTTGCCTGCAAATTTGAACTAGAAACCCTAGTAGGAGCTAGGTCGCAAATAAAGTTTGGAATCATGTGAAACTGAATCCAGAGGTTAATGTGCCTTATCAAGGTGAGTTGAGAGTAGATAAGATAAGGTGGATTTGTATTTCATCAATAGATGCGTCTTCCCTTGGGCGAAGTTTTCAAGTCACTTATTCTCTTGGATTGGTGAGGGGCAACCTCACAATGTCAAGCCCTATCTTTCAATGATGGCTTCTAGAACTGCTTTGATATCATGTTAGAAATTGACAGTTGTAAAACCAAGATCACTAGATGAAAGACAGAGCACATAAACAAATTGGGTGTGGACCTTGTTTAACCACGATGATGATCTATCACCTCCCAACCATAGACAATACAACACTATTGTCTCCCCCGAGCTCACACCATTCAATAGAGAAAGATGTACATCCAAATGGATGTTGACTGAGCCTAAATTCTACTACTAGTGGCCTTTAAATGTCATTCATCATACACCCTTGTAGGTCGATTGTGGGCCAAAATAGTGTCAATGGCCAAGCCTGACTTCTATCCCTAACGGCCATAAAATGCCTTCCATTATACACCCTCAGTGGTTGGGTGGTGGACCACCAAGTTGTTAATGGGTGCCCACTAACACTGTGGTGGTCCACCACCGACCACTAAGTTTGTATAATGAACTCATTTGAACGTCGTCGCCCATACAAGCGCCCACTAACAACTTGGTGGTCCACCACCGGACCACTGAGGATGTATAATGAACGGTATTTGAACGTCGTCGCCCATACAAGTTAAGCTTGGCCATTAACAATCATCATTCCTTTAGGGTTTTGAACATTTTCCTAGTCGTCTTATTTTCCAAGATTTGAGGAACCAAATGATCCCTGACCGAGTCTACCAAGATTCTTCTTGCTCTGGCATCACTCTTCCTCTAATGAGACTTGTCTTCTTCAGCGTCTGGTTCTGAAACCTTCTCATTGACAAGCTTTAAGAGATCATTTTCTTCCAAGATGAGAACTCTAGACTTCCAAGAGATGAAGTTTGTGGCACCAACAATATAATATTCAACCTTCATTACAATCATCTTGCTTGTAGATTTGAACTAAAATCCCTAATAGGAGCTAGGTCAAAAATGAAGTTTGGAATCTTGTGAAACTGAATCCAAAGGTTAATGTGCCTTATCAAGGCAAGTTGACAGGAGATAAGATCGAGCCAAAACCACGGACTGAAATTGGGTCAAAAGTGAAACTTCTCAGAACTGGATTTGTCCTTCATCAATAGATGCGTCTTCCCTTGGGCGAAGTTTCCAACTCACTTTTTCTCTTGGATTGGTGAGGGGAGGCCTCAGAATGTGAATCCCTAGCTTTCGACAATGGCTTCTAGATCTGCTTTGATACCATGTTAGAAATTGACAGTTTTAAAACAAAGATCACTAGAAGAAAGACAGAGCACATAAACAAACTAGGTGTGGAGCTCGTTTAACCATGGTGATGATCTATCACCTCCCAACCATAGAAAATACAACACTAATGTCTCCCCCGAGCTCAGACCTTTCAATAAAGAACGATATACATCCAAATGGATGTTGACCGAGCCTAAATTCTACTCCCAACAGCCTTTAAATTCCATTCGTCGTACACCCTTGTAGGTCGATTGTGGGCGATAATAGTATCAGTGGGCAAGACTGAATCCTGTCCCCAACGACCTTACAATGCCTTCCATTATACAGTCTCATTGGACGGTGGTGGACCACCAAGGTGTTACGCCCACTAGCATTGTGGTGGTCCACCACTGACCACTAAGGCCCACTAAGGGTGTATAATGAACGGCATTTGAACATCGTCGCCCATACAAGTCAGACTTGGCCATTAACAATCATCATTCCTTTAGGGTTTTGAACATCTTCCCAGTCGTCTGTTTTTGCGAGATTTGAGGAACCAAATGATCCCTGACTGAGTCTACTAAGATTCATCTTGCTCTAGCATCACTCTTCCTCCAATGAGACTTGTTTTCTTCAGTGTCTGGTTCTGGAACCTTCTCATTGACATGCTTTAAGAGATCATTTTCTTCCAAGATGAGAACTCTTGACTTTCAAGAGATGAAGTTTATGGATTCATCAAGATGATCTTCAACCTTCAATCCAATCATCTTAGCTGCATATTTAAACTAGAAACCCTAGTAGGAGCTAGGTCAAAAATGAAGATTAGAATCTTGTGAAACTGAATCCAAAGGTTAATGTGCCTTATCAAGGCGAGTTGAGAAGTGATAAGATCGAGCCAAATCTATGGACCGAAATTGGGTCAGAAATGAAACTTTTCAAAACCGTATTTTTCCTTCATCAATAGATGGGCCTTCAGCCTTGGGCGAAGTTTCCAAGTCACTTTTACTTCTGGATTAGTGAGGGAAGGCCTGAGAATGTCAAGCCCTAGCTTTTTATAATGGCTTCTAGAACTGCTTTGATACCATGTTAGAAATTGGTAGTTGTACAACCAAGATCACTAGAAGAAAGACAAAGCACATAAACAAACTGGGTGTGCAGCTCGTTTAACCACAGTGATGATCTATCACCTCAAAACCATAGACAATACAACACTATTGTCTCCCCCGAGCTCACACCTTTCAATAGAGAACAATGTACATCCAAATGGATGTTGAACGATATTAAATTCTACTCCCAATGGACTTTAAATGCCATTCATCATACACCCTTGTAGGTCAATTGTGGGCCATAATAGTGTCAGTGGCCAAGCCTGACTTCTATCCTCGATGGCCTTAAAATGCCTTCCATTATACACCTTTAGTGGTCGGTGGTGGACCACCAAGGTGTTGGTGTTGGTGGGCGCCCACTAACACTATGATGGTCCACCACCGACCACTAAGGGTGTATGATGAACTGCATTTGAAGGTCGTCACCCATACAAGTCAGGCTTGGCCATTAACAATCATCATTCCTTTAGGGTTTTGAACATCTTCGTAGTCGTCTTCTTTTGCGAGATTTGAGGAACCAAATGATCCCTGACTGAGTCTACCAAGATTCTTCTTGCTCTGGCATCACTCTTCCTCCAATGAGACTTGTCTTCTTCAACGTTCGGTTCTGGAACCTTCTCATTGACAAGCTTTAAGAGATCATTTTCTTCCAAGATGAGAACTATAGACTTCCAAGAGATGAAGTTTATGGCTCCATCAAGATGATCTTCAACCTTCATTCCAATCATCTTGCCTGCGGAATTGAACTAGAAACCCTAGTAGGAGCTAGGTCAAAAATGAAGTTTGGAATCTGGTG
This sequence comes from Pseudotsuga menziesii, assembly GCA_001517045.1. NCBI lineage: Eukaryota > Viridiplantae > Streptophyta > Pinopsida > Pinales > Pinaceae > Pseudotsuga > Pseudotsuga menziesii. Next base: position 995,582 of record LPNX010681806.1, on the reverse strand, counting down.
AAACTGAATCCAAAGGTTAATATGCCGTATCAAGGCGACTTGAGAGGAGATAAGGTTGAGCCAAAACTTTGGACCAAAGTTGGGTAAAAAATTAAACTTCTAAGAACTAGATTTTTCCTTCATCAATAGATGCGCCTTCCCTTGGGCGAAGTTTCCAAATCACTTTTTCTCCTGGATTAATGACGGGAGGCTAAAGTTTCTAAGTCTGTTTTTCTCTCGGATTGGTCAGGGGAGGCATCAGAATGTCAAGCCATAGCCTTAAACAATGGCTTCTACAACTGCTTTGATACCATGTTAGAAATTGACAGTTGTAAAACCAGAACCACTAGAAGAAAGACAAAGCACATAAACAAACTGGGTGTGTAGCTCATTTAACCATGGTGATTATCTATCACCTCCCAACCATAGACAATACAACACTATTATCTCCCCCGACCTCAGACCTATTAATAGAGAACGATGTACGTCCAAATGGATGTCGATCGAGCCTAAATTCTACTCCCAATGGCCTTTAGATGCCATTCCCCATACACCTTTATAGGTCGATTGTGGGCCAAAATAGTGTCAGTGGCCAAGCCTGACTTATATCTTCGACGGGCTTAAAATTCCTTCAATTATACACCCTTAGTGTTCGGTGGTGGACCACCAAGGTGTTGGTGGGCGCCCACTAACACTGTGGTGGTCCACCACCGACCACTAAGGGTGTATAATTAACGGCATTTGAACGTCATCGCCCATACAAGTCAGGCTTGGCCATTAACAATCATCATTCCTTTAAATTTTTGAACATCTTCATAGTCGTCTTCATTTGCGAGATTTGAGAACCAAATGATCCCTAACTGAGTTTACCAAGATTCTTCTTGCTCTAGCATCACTCTTCCTCCAATGAGACTTGTCTTCTTCAACGTGTGGTTCTAGAACCTTCTCATTGACAAGCTTTAAGAGATCATTTTCTCCCAAGATGAGAACTCTAGACTTCCAAGAGATGAAGTTTGTGGCTCCATCAAAATGATCTTCAACCTTCATTCCAAATACCTTGCCTCCAGATTTGAACTAGAAACCCTAGTAGGAGCTAGGTCAAAAATAAAATTTGGAATCTTGTGAAACTGAATCTAAAGGTTAATGTGCCTTATCAAGGCGAGTTGTGAGGAGATAAGATCGAGCCAAAATTTTGGACCGAAATTGGGTAAAAAATGAAACTTCTTAGAACTGAATTTTTCCTTCATCAATAGATATGCCTTCCCTTGAGTGAAATTTCCATGTCACTTTTTCTCCTGGAATGGTGAAGGGAGGCCTCAGAATGTCAAGACCTAGATTTCAACAATGTCTTCTATAACTACTTTGATACCATGTTAGAAATTGGCAGTTCTAAAACCATGATCCCTAGAAGAATGATGAAGCACATAAACAAATTGGGTGTGGAGCTCGTTTAACCACGGTGATGATCTATCACCTCCCAACCATAGACAATACAACACTATTGTCTCCCATAGCGCAGGCCTTTCAATAGAGAACGATGTACATCAAAATGGAATCTAAAGGTTAATGTGTCTTATCAAGGCTAGTTGAGAGGAGATAAGATCGAGCCAAAACTATGGACCGAAATTGGGTAAAAAATGAAACTTCTCAGAACTCGATTTTTCCTTCATCAATAGATGTGCCCTCCCTTGGGAAAAGTTTCCAACTCACTTTTTCTCCTACATTGGTGAGGGGAGGCCTCAGAATGTCAAGCCCAAGCTTTCGACAATGGCTTCTAGAACTACTTTGGTACCATGTAAAAAATTGGCAGTTGTAAAACCAAGATCACTAGAAGAAAGACAGAGAACATAAAAAAACTGGGTATGGAGCTCGTTTAACCACGGTGATGATCTATCACCTCCCAACCATATACAATACAACACTATTGTCTTCCCCAAGCTCACACCTTTCAATAGAGAACGATGTACATCCAAATGGATGTTGACCGAGCCTAAATTCTACTCCCGCTGGCCTTTAAATGCCATTCGTCAGACACCCTTGTAGGTCAATTGTGGGTAACAATAGTGTCAGTGGCCAAGATTGACTTCTATCCCCGGCGGCCTTAAAATTCCTTCCACTATACACCCTCAGTGGTCGGTGGTGGACCACCAAGGTGTTAGTGGGTGCCCACCAACACTGTGGTGGTCCACCACCGACCGCTAAGGGTGTATAATGAACGACATTTGAACACCGTCGCCTATATAAGTCAGCCTTGGCCATTAACAATCATCATTCCTTTAGGGTTTTGAACATATTCCTAGTCATCTTCTTTTGTGAGATTTGAGGAACCAAATGATCCCTGATTGAGTCTACCAAGATTATTCTTGCTCTGGCATCACTCTTCCTCCAATGACACTTGTCTTCTTCAGCGTCCGGTTCTGGAACGTTCTCATTGACAAGATTTAAGATATCATTTTCTTATAAGATGAGAACTCTAGCTTTCCAAGAGATGAATTTTGTGGCTCCATCAAGATGATCTTCAACCGTCATGCCAATCATTTTGCCTGCAGATTTGGACTAGAAATCCTAGCAGGAGCTAGGTCAAAAATGAAGTTTGGAATCTTATGAAACTGAATCCAAAGATTAATGTGCCTTATCAAGGTGAGTTGAGATGAGATAACATCAAGCTAAAACTATGGACCGAAATTGGGTAAAAAATGAAACTTCTCAAAATTGGATTTTTCCGTCATCAATAGATGCGCCTTCCCTTGGCCGAAGTTTCTAAGTCAATTTTTCTCCTGGATCGGTGAGGGGAGGCCTCAGAATTTCAAGCCCTAGATTTGGACAATGGCATTTAGAACTACTTTGATACCATGTTAGAAATTGGCAGCTGTAAAACCAAGATCACAAGAAGAAAGGCAGAGCACATAAACAAACAGGGTGTGGAGCTCGTTTAACCACGGTGATGTTCTATCACCTTCCAACCATAGACAATACAACACTATTGTCTCTCCCGAGTTCAGACCTTTCAATAAAGAACGATGTACATCCAAATGGATGTTGACTGAGCCTAAATTCTACTCCCTCTGGCCTTTAAATGCCATTCATCATACACCCTTGTAGGTCGATTGTGGGCCACAATAGTGTCAGTGACCAAGCTTGACTTCTATCCTAGACTCCCTTAAAATGTATTTCGTCATACATCCTCAATGGTCCGTGTTTGACCACCAAGGTGTTAGCGGACACCCACTAACACTATGGTGGTCCACCACCGACTACTAAGGGTGTATAATGAACGTCATTTGAACGTCGTCGGCCATACAAGTCATGCTTGACCATTAACAATCATCATTCATTTAGGGTTTTGAAATCTTCATAGTCATCTTCTGTTGCGAGATTTGAGGAACCAAATGATCCCTGACCAAGTCTACCAATATTCTTCTTGCTCTGCAATCACTCATCCTCCAATGAGACTTGTCTTCTCAACGTCTGGTTCTGGAATCTTCTCATTGATAAGATTTAAGAAATAATTTTCTTCCAAGATGAGAACTCTAGACTTCCAAGAAATGAAGTTTGTGGCTCCATCAAGATGACCTTCAACCTTCATTCCAATCATCTTGCATGCATATTGGAACAAGAAATCCTAGTCGAAGCTAGGTCAAAAATGAATTTTGAAATCTTGTGAAACTGAATACAAAAATTAATGTGCCTTATCAAGGCAAGTTGAGAGGAGATAAGATCAAGCTAAAAATGTAAACTGAAATTGGGTCAATAATGAAATTTCTCAGAACTGGATTTCTCCTTCACTAATAGATGTGCCTTTCCTTGGGTGAAGTTTCCAAGTCACTTTTTCTCTTGGATCGGTGAGGGGAGGGCTCAGAATGTCAACCCTAGATTTCATCAATGGCATCGAGAACAACTTTGATACCATGTTAGAAATTGACAGTTGTAAAACCAAGATCACTAGAAGAAACAAACAACACATAAACAAACTGGGTGTGGAGCTCGTTTAACCACGGTGATGTTCTATCACCTCCCAACCATAGACAATACAACATTATTGTCTCCCCCAAGCTCAGACCTTTCAATAGAGAACGATGTATATCCAAATGGATTTTTACTGAACCTAAATTCTACTCCCACTATCCTTTAAATGCCATTCGTCATACACCCTTGTAGGTTGATAGTGGGCCACAATAATGTCAATGGCCAAGCCTGACTTCTATCCCAGACGGCCTTAAAATGCATTCCGTCATACACCCTTATTGGTCGGTGGTGGACCACCAAAGTGTTAGTGGGCGCCCACTAACACTATGGTGGTCCACCACTGACCACTAAGGGTGTATAATGAACGACATTTGAATGTCGTCGCCCATACAAGTCAGGCTTGGCCATTAACAATCATCATTCATTTAGGGTTTTGAAATCTTTCTAGTCATCTTCTTTTGCGAGATTTGAGGAATCAAATGATCCATAACCGAATCTACCAAGATTCTTCTTGCTCTGCAATCACTCTTCCTCCAATGAGACTTGTCTTCTTTAGCGTCTGGTTCTACAACCTTCTCATTGAAAAGTTTTAAGAGATCATTTTCTTCCAAGATGAGAACTCGAGACTTCCAAGAGATGAAGTTTGTGTCTCCATCAAAATGATCTTCAACCTTCATTCCAATCATCCTGCGTGCATATTTGAACTAGAAACCCTAGTCGGAGCTAGGTCAAAAATGAATTTTGAAATCTTGTGAACCTGAATCCAAAAATTAATGTGCCTTATCAAGGCAAGTTGAGAGGAGATAAGATCAGGCAAAAACTATAAACCAAAATTGGGTCAAAAATGAAATTTCTCATAAATGGATTTTTCCTTCAATAATAGATGTGTCTTCCCTTGGGCAAAGTTTTCAAGTCACTTTTTCTCCTGGATCGGTGAGCGGAGGCCTCAGAATGTCAAGGCCTAGATATCAACAATGACATCTAGAACAACATTGATACCATGTTATAAATTGGCAGTTGTAAAACCAATATCACTAGAAGAAAAAAAGAGCACATAAACAAAGTGGGTGGGTAGCTCGTTTAACCACAGTGATGATCTATCACCTCCCAACCATAGACAACACATCATTGTAGGTCGATTGTAGGAAACAATAGTGTTAGTGGCCATCCTGACTTCTATCCCTGACGACCTTAAAATGCCTTCCATTATACACCCACAGTGGTCGATGGTGGACCACCAAGGTGTTAGTGAGCGCCCACTAACACTGTCGTGGTCCACCACCGACCACTAAGGGTGTATAATGAACATCATTTGAACATCGCCGCCTATACAAGTCAGGATTGGCCATTAACAATCATCATTCCTTTATGGTTTTGAACATCTTCGTAGTCGTTTTCTTTTGTGATATTTGAGGAACCAAACAATCCTTGACTGAGTCTACCAAGATTATTCTTCCTATGGCATCACTATTCCTCCATTGAGACTTGTCTTCTTCAGTGTCTGGTTCTAGAACCTTCTCATTCACAAGATTTAAGAGATCATTTTCTTTCAAGATGGGAACTCTAGACTTCCAAGAGATGAAGTTTGTGGCTCCATCAAGATGGTCTTCAACTGTCATTCCAATCATCTTGCCTGCAAATTTGAACTAGAAACCCGAGTAGGAGCTAGGTCAAAAATGAAGTTTGAAATATTGTGAAACTGAATCCAAAGGTTAATGTACTTTATGAAGGTGAGTTGAGAGGAGATAAGATCGAGCCAAAACAATGGACTGAAATTGGGTCAAAAATGAAACTTCTTAGAACCAGATTTTTCCTCCATCAATAGATGCGCTTTCCCTTGGCCAAAGTTTCTAAGTCGCTTTTCCTTCTTGGTCGGTGAAGGCAGGCCTCGGAATGTCAAGCCCTAGCTTTCGACAATGGCTTCTAGAACTACTTTGATGCCATGTTAAAAATTGGCAGTTGTAATACCAAGATAACTAGAAGAAAGACAGAGCACATAAACAAACTGGGTGTGGAGCTCGTTTAACCACGATGATGATCTATCACGTCCCAACCATAGACAATACAACTCTATTGTCTCCCCTGAGCTCAGACCTTTCAATAGAGAACGATGTACATTCAAATGGATGTTGACCGAGCCTAAATTCTACTCCTAGTGGCCTTTAAATGCCATTCATCATACACCCTTGTAGGTCAATTGTGGGCCACAATAGTGTCAGTGGCCAAGCTTGACTTCTATCCCTGATAGCCTTAAAATGCCTTCCATTATACACCCTCAGTGGTCGGTGGTGGACCACCAAGGTGTTAGTGGGCGCCCACTAACACTATGGTGGTCCACCACTGACCACTGAGGGTGTATAATGAACGGTATTTGAACGTCGTTGCCCTTACGAATCAGGCTTGGCCATTAACAATCATCAATACTTTAGGGTTTTGAACATCTTCCTAGTCATCTTCTTTTGCGAGATTTGAGGAACTAAATAATCCCTGACTGAGTCTACCAAGAGTCTTCTTGCTCTGGCATCACTCTTCCACCAATGAGACTTGTCTTCTTTAGTGTCTGGTTCTGGAACCTTCTCATTGACAAGCTTTAAGAGATCATTTTCTTCCAAGATGAGAACTATAGACTTACAAGAGATGAAGTTTGTGGCTCCAACAATATGATCTTCAACCTTCAATCCAATCATCTTGCCTGCAGATTTGAACTAGAAACCCTAGTAGGAGCTAGGTCATAAATTAAGTTTGGAATCTTGTGAAACTGAATCCAAAGGTTAATGTTCCTTATCAAGGCGAGTTGAGAGGAGATAAAATCGAGCAAAAACTATGGACCGAAATTGGGTAAAAAATGAAACTTCTCAGAACTGGATTTTTCCTTCATCAATAGATGTGTCTTCCCTTGGGAGAAGTTTCCAAGTCACTTTTTCTCCTGGATCGTTGAGGGGAGGCCTCAAAATGTCAAGCCCTATATTTTGACAATGGCTTCTAGAACTACTTTCGTACCATGTTAAAAATTGGCAGTTGTAAAACCAATATCACTAGAAGAGAGACAGAGCACATAAAGACACTGGGTGTGGAGCGCGTTTAACCATGATGATGATCTATCACCTCCACACCATAGTAAATATAACACTATTGTCTCTCCCGAGCTCAGACCTTTCAATAGAGAACGATGTACATCCAAATGGATGTTGACCGAGCCTAAATTCTACTCTTAGTGGCTTTTAAATGCCATTCGTCATACACCCTTGTAGTTCAATTTTGGGCCAAAATAATGTCACTGGCCAAGCCTGACTTCTATCGCTGATGGCCTTAAAATTCCTTCCATTATACACCCTTAGTGGTCAGTGGTGGACCACCAAGGTGTTAGTGGGTTCCCACTAACACTGTGGTGGTCCACCATTGACCACTAAGGGTGTATAATGAAAGGCATTTTAACATCGTCGCCCATACAAGTCAGGCTTGGCCATTAACAATCATCATTCCTCTAGGGTTTTGAACATCTTCCTGGTCGTCTTCTTTTGCGAGATTTGAGGAACCAAATGATCCTTGACCGAGTCTACCAAGATTCTTCTTACTCTGGCATCACTCCTCCTCCAATGAGACTTGTCTTCTTCGACGTCTGGTTCTGGAACCTTCTCGTTGACAAGTTTTAAGAGATCATTTTCTTCCAATATGAGAACTCTAAACTTCCAAGGGATGAAGTTTGTGGCTTCATCAAGATGGTCTTCAATTTTCATTCCAATCATCGTGCCTGCATATTTGAACTAGAAACCCTAGTAGGAGGTAGGTAAAAAATGAAGATTGGAATCTTGTGAAACTAAATCAAAATGTTACTGTACCTTATCAAGGCGAGTTTAGAGGAGATAAGATCGAGCCAAAACTATGGACTGAAATTGGGTCTAAAATAAAACTTCTCAGAACTGGATTTTTCCTTCATCAATAGATGCGCCTTCCCTTGGGTGAAGTTTCCAAGTCACTTTTTCTCTTAGATTGGTGAGGGGAAGCCTTAGAATGTCAAGCCCTAGCTTTCAACAATGAATTCTAGAACTAATTTGATACCATGTTAGAAATTGACAGTTGTAAAACCAAGATCACTAGAAGAAAGGCAGAGCACATAAACAAACTGGGTGTGGAGCTTGTTTAACCACGGTGATGATCTATCACCTTCCAACCATAGACAATACAACACTATTGTCTCCCTCGAGCTCAGACATTTCAATAGAGAGCGATGTACATCTAAATGGATGTTGACCGAGCCTAAATTCTACTCTTAGTGGCTTTTAAATGCCATTCGTCATACACCCTTGTAGTTCGATTTTGGGCCACAATAATGTCAGTGCCCAATCCTGAATTCTATCCCTCATGGCCTTAAAATTCCATTATACACCCTCAGTGGTTGGTGGTGGACCACCAAGGTGTTGGTGGGCGCCCACTAACATTGTGGTGGTCCACCATGAACCACTAAGGGTGTATAATGAAAGGCATTTGAACATCGTCGCCCATACAAGTCAAGTTTGGCCATTAACAATCATCATTCATTTAGGGTTTTGAACATCTTCCTAGTCGTCTTCTTTTGAGAGATTTGAGGAACCAAATGATCACTGACCGAGTCTACTAGGATTCTTCTTGCTCTGGCATTACTCTTCCTCCAATGAGACTTGTCTTCTTCAGCGTCTGGTTCTGGAACCTTCTCATTGACAAGTTTTAAGAGATCATTTTCTTCCAAGATGAGAACTCTAGACTTCCAAGAGATAAAGTTTGTGGCTTCATCGAGATGGTCTTTAATCTTTATTCCAATCATCATGCCTGCAGATTTGAACTAGAAACCCTAGTAGGAGCTAGGTCAAAAATGAAGTTTGGAATCTAGTGAAATTGAATCAAAAGGTTAATGTGCCTTATCAAGGCGAGTTGAGAGGAGATAAGATCGAGCCAAAACTATGGACCGAAATTGGGTAAAAAATGAAACTTCTCAGAACTGGATTTTTCCTTCATCAATAGATGCGCCTTCCCTTGGGCGAAGTTTCCAAGTCACTTTTTCTCCTAGATTGGTGACAGGAGGCCTCAGAATGTCAAGCCCTAGCGTTTGACAATGGCTTCTATAACTGTTTTGATCCAATGCTAGAAATTTGCAGTTGTAAAACCAAGATCACTAGAAGAAAAGTAGAGCACATAAACAAACTAGGTGTGGAGTTCGTTTAACCACGGTGATGATTTATCACCTCCCAACCATAGGCAATACAACACTATTGTCTCCCCCGAACTCAGAACTTTAAATAGAGAACGCCGTGTAAATCCAAGTGGATGTTGACCGAAAATAAATTCTACTCCTAATGCCCTTTAAATTCCATTCGTCATACACCCTTGTAGGTCGATTGTGGGCCACAATAGTGTCAGTGGCCAAGGCTGCCTTCTATCCCTGACGGCCTTAAAATGCCTTCCATTATAAAAGCTCAGTGGTCGATGGTGGACCACCAAGGTGTTAGTGGGCGCCCACTAACACTGTGGTGGTCCACCACCGACCATTAAGGGTGTATAATGAACGATATTTGAACGTCGTCGCCCATACAAGTAAGGCTTGGTCATTACCAATAATCATTCATTTAGGGTTTTGAACATATTCCTAGTCGTCTTCTTTTGTGAGATTTGGGGAACCAAATGATACCCAATATTCTTCTTGCTCTGACATCACTTTTCCTCCAAGGAGACTTGTCTTCTTCAGTGTCTAGTTCTGGAACTTTCTCATTAACAAGATTTGACAAATCATTTTCTTCCAAGTTGAGAACTCTAGACTTCCAAGAGATGAAGTTTGTGGCTCCAACAATATGCTCTTCAACCTTCATTACAATTATCTTGCCTGCAGATTTGAACTAGAAACCCTAATTGGAGCTAGGTCAAAACTGAAGTTTAGAATCTTGTGAAACTGAATCCAAAGGTTAATGTGCCTTATCAAGGTGAGTTCAGAGGAGATAAGATCAAGCCAAAACTATGGACCGAAATTGGGTAAAAAATGAAACTTCTCAAAACTTGATTGTCCTTCATCAATAGATGCGCCTTCCCTTGGGAAAAGTTTCCAAGTCACCTTTTCTCCTAGATAAGTGAGGGGAGGCTTCAGAATGTCAAGCCCTAGCTCTGGACACTGACTTCTAGAATTGGTTTGATACCATGTTAGAAAATTGGCAATTTTAAAACCAAGATCACTAGAAGAAAGACAGAGCACATAAACAAACTGGGTCTGGAGCTCGTTTAACCATGGTGATGGTCTATCACCTCCCAACCATAGAAAATACAACATTATTGTCTCCCCTGAGCTCAGACCTTTCAATAGAGAACGATGTACATCCAAATGGATGTTGACCGAGCCTAAATTCTACACCCATTGGTCTTTAAATTCCATTCATCGTACACCTTGTAGGTCGATTGTGGGCCACAATAGTGTAAGTGCCCAAGCTTGAATTCTATCCCAGACGGCCTTAAAATCCCTTCCATTATACACCCTCAGTGGTCGGAGGTGGACCACCAAGGTGTTAGTGGGTGCCCACTAACACTGTGGCGGTCCACCACTGACCACTAAGGGTGTATAATGAACAACATTTGAACGTCGTCACCCATACAAGTCAGGCTCGGCCATTAACAAGCATCAATCCTTTAGGGTTTTGAACATCTTCTTAGTCATCTTCTTTTGCGAGATTTGAGAAACCAAAATATCCCTAATTGAGTCTACCAAGATTCTTCTTGCTCTGGCATCACTCTTTCTCCAATGAAACTTGTGTTCTTCAGCGTTTGGTTTTGGAACCTTCTCATTGACAAGCTTTAAGAGATCATTTTCTACTAGAATAAGAACTCTAGACTTCCAAGAGATGAAGTTTGTGGCTCCATCAGGATGATCTTCAACCTTCATTCCAATCATCTTGCATGCAGATTTGAACTAGAAACCCTAGTAGGAGCTATGTCAAAAATGATGTTTGGAATCTTATGAAACTGAATCCAAAGGTTAATGTGCCTTATCAAGGCGAGTTGAGAGGAGATAAGATCGAGCAAAAACTATGGACCAAAATTGGGTTAAAAATGAAACTTCTCAGAACTGAATTTTTCCTTCATCGATAGATGCGCCTTCCCTTGGGTGAAGTTTCCAAGTCACTTTTTCTCCTGGATTGGTGAGGGGAGGCCTCAAAATGTCAAGCCCTAGCTTTCAACAATGACTTGTAGAACTGCTTTCATACCATGTTAGAAATTGGCAGTTGTAAAACCAAGATCACTAGAGGAAAACCAAAGCACATAAAAAACCTAGGTGTGTAGCTCGTTTAACCATGGTGATGATTTATCACCTCCCAACCATAGAATATACAACACTATTGTCTCCCCCAAACTCATACCTTTCAATAGAGAACGATGTACATTCAAATGGATGTTGACCAAACCTAAATTCTACTCCCAATGGCCTTTAAATGTCATTAGTCATACACCCTTGTAGGTCGATTGTGGGCCACAATAATGTCAGTGGTCAAGATTAACATCTATTCCATACGGCCTTAAAATGCATTCTATCAGACACCCTCAGTGGTCAGTGGTGGACCACCAAGGTGTTAGTGGGCTCCCACTAACACTGTGGTGTTCCACCACCGACCACTAAGGGTGTATAGTGAACGACATTTGAATGTCGTCGCCCATAGAAGTTAGGCTTGGCCATTAACAATCATCATTCCTTTAGGGTTTTGAAATCTTCCTAGTCGTCTTTTTTTGGGAGATTTGAGGAACCAAATGATCCCTAACCGAGTCTACCAAGATTCTTCTTGTTCTGGCATCACTCTTTCTCCAATTAGACTTGTCTTCTTCAGCATCTGGCTGGAACCTTCTCATTAAAAAGATTTAAGAGATCATTTTCTTCCAAGATGAGAAGTATAGACTTCCAAGAGATGAAGTTTGTGGCTCCATCAATATGAACTTCAACTTTCATTCCAATCATCTTGCGTGCAGATTTGAACTAGAAACCCTAATAGGAGCTAGGTCAAAAATGAATTTTGAAATCTTGGGAAACTGAATCCAAAGGTTAATGTGCCTTATCAAGGGAAATTGAGAGGAGATAAGATTGAGCTAAAACTATGAACCGAAATTGGGTAAAAAATGAAATTTCTCAGAACTGGATTTTTCCTTCAATAATAGATGTGCCTTCCCTTGGGCGAAGTTTCCAAGTCACTTTTTCTCCTGGATCGGTGAGGGCAGGCCTTTGAATGTCAATCCCTAGATTTCAACAATGGAATCTAGAACAACTTTGATACCATGTTAGAAATTGGCAGTTGTAAAACCAAGATCACTAGAAGAAAGAAAGATGACATAAACAAACTGGGTGTGGAACTCGTTTAACCATGGTGATGATCTATCACCTCCCAACCATAGACAATACACCCTTGTAGGTCGATTGTAGGCAACAATAGTGTCAATGGCCAAGTATTACTTCTATCCCCAACAACCTTAAAATGCCTTCCATTATACACCCTCAGTGGTCCTTGGTGGACCACCAAGGTGTTAGTGGGCGCTAGACAATACACCCTTGTAGGTCGATTGTGGGAAACAATAGTGTCAATGGCCAAGCTTGCCTTCTATCCCCGACAAACTTAAAATGCCTTCCATTATACACCCTCAGTGGTTGATGGTGGAAAACCAAGGTGTTAGTGGGCGCCCACTAACACTATGGTGGTCCACCACCAACCACTAAGGGTGTATAATGAACGACATTTGAACGTCATCGCCCATATAAGTTAGGCCTCGCCATTAACAATAATCATTTCTTTAGGGTTTTCAACATCTTCCTAGTCATCTGCTTTTGCGATATTTGAGGAACCAAATGATCCCTGACTGAGTCTACCAAGATTCTTCTTGCTCTGGCATCACTCTTGCTCCAATGAGATTTGTCCTAATCACCGTCTGGTTCTGAAACCTTCTCATTGAACAGCTTTAAGAGATCATTTTCTTCCAAGATGAGAACTCTAGACTTCCAAGAGATGAAGTTTGTGGCTCCATCAAGATGATCTTCAACCTTCATTACAATCATCTTGCCTGCAGATTTGAACAAGAAACCCTAGGAGGAGTTGGGTCAAAAAGGAAGTTTTGAATCTTGTGAAACTAAATCCAAAGGTTGATTTCCTTATCAACGCGAGTTGAGAGGAGATAACATCGAGCCAAAACTATGGACCGAAAGTGGGTCAAAAATAAAACTTCTTAGAACTGAATTTTTCCTTCATCATTAGAAGCGTTTTCCCTTGGGTGAAGTTTCCAAGTCACTTTTTCTCCTGGATTGGTAAGGGGAGGCTTGAGAATGTCAAGCCCTAGCTTTCGACAATGACTTCTAGAACTGCTTTGATACCATGCTCGAAATTGGCAGTTGTAAAATCAATATCATTAGAAGAAAGACAAAGCACATAAATAAAGTGGGTGTGGAGCTCGTTTAACCACGGTGATGATATATCACCTCACAACCATAGACAATACAACACTATTGTCTCCCACGAGCTCATACATTTCAATAGAGAACGATGTACATCCAAATGGATTTTTACCGAACCTAAATTCTACTACCACTGGCCTTTAAATTCCATTCGTCATACACCCTTGCAGGTCGATTGTGGGCCACAATAGTATCAGTGGCTAAGCCTGACTTCTATCCACGAGGGCCTTAAAATGCCTTCCATTATACACCCTCAGTGGTCGGTGGTGGACCACCGAGGTGTTAGTCGGCACCCACTAACACTGTGGTGGTCCACCACCGACCACTAAGGGTGTATAATGAACGACATTTGAACGCCGTCATCCATACAGGTTAGGCTTGGCCATTAACAATCATCATTCTTTTAGGGTTTTGTACATCTTCCTAGTCATCTTCTTTTGCGAGATTTGAGGAACCTAATGATCCCTAACCGAGTTTACCAAGATTCTTCTTGCTCTAGCATTACTCTTCCTCCAATGAGACTTGTCTTCTTCAGCGTTTGGTTCTGGAACGTTCTCATTGACAAGTTTTAAGAGATCATTTTCTTTCAAGATGAGAACTCTAGACTTCCAAGAGATGAAGTTTGTGGCTCCATCAAGATGATCTTCAACCTTCATTCCAATCATCTTGCCTGCAGATTTGAACTAGAAACCCTAGTAGGAGCTAGGTCAAAAATGAAGTTTGGAATCTTGTGAAACTGAATCCAAAAGTTAATGTGCCTTATCAAGACAAGTTGGGAGGAGATAAGATCGAGCAAAAAAACTATGGACCAAAATTGGATAAAAAATGAAACTTCTCATAACTGAATTTTTCCTTCATCAATAGATGTGCCTTCCCTTGGGCGATGTTTCCATGTCACCTTTTCTCCTAGACTGGTGAGGGGTGGCCTCAAAATGTCAAGCCTTGGATTTCGACAATGCCTTCTAGAACTACTTTGATACCATGTTAGAAATTGGCAGTTCTAAAACCAAGGTCCCTAGAAGAAAGACGGAGCACATAAACAAACTGGGTGTGGAGGTCGTATAACCATGGTGATGATCTATCACCAACCAACCATAGACAATACAACACAATTGTCTCCCCTGAGCTCAAACCTTTCAATAAAGAACGATGTGCATCAAAATGGATGTTGACCGAGCCTAAATTATACTCCCAATGGCCTTTAAATACCATTCATCGTACACCTTTTAGGTTGATTGTGGGCCCCAATAGTGTCAGTGGCCAATGGCCAAGACTGACTCCTATCTGCGACGACCTTACAATGCCTTCCATTATAGACCCTCAGTGGTCGGTGGTGGACCACCAAGGTGTTAGTGGGCGCCCACTAACATTGTGGTGGTCCACCACCGACCACCAAGGGTGTATAATGAACGACATTTCAATGTCATCACCCATACAAGTCAAACTTGGCCATTAACAATCATCATTCCTTTAGGGTTTTGAACATTTTTCTAGTCATCTTATTTTGCGAGATTTGAGGAACCAAACGATCCCAACTGAGTCTACCAAGATTATTCTTGCTATGGCATCACTCTTCCTCCAATGAGACTTGTCTTCTTCAGTGCCTGGTTCTGGAACCTTCTCATTAACAAGCTTTAAGAGATCATTTTCTTCCAAGATGAGAACTCTCGACTTCCAAGAGATGAAGTTTGTGGCTCAAACAATATGATCTTCAACCTTCATTCCAATCATCTTGCCTGCAGATTTGAACTAGAAACAATAGTAGGAGCTAGGTCAAAAATGAAATTTGGAATCCTGTGAAACTGAATCCAAAGATTAATGTTCCTTATCAAGGCCAGTTGAGAGGAGATAAGATCGAGCCAAAACTATGGACGGAAATTGGGTCAAAAATGAAACTTCTCAGAACTGAATTTTTTCTTCATCAATAGATGTGCCTTCCCTTGGGCAAAGTTTCCAAGTCACTTTTTTCTCCTGGATCGTTCAGGGGGAGGCCTCAAAATTTCAAGCCCTAGCTTTCAACAATGGCTTCTAGAAATTCTTTCATACCATGTTGAAAATTGGCAGTTGTAAAACCAAGATCACTAGAAGAGAGACAAAGCACATAAACGAACTAGGTGTGGAGCTCGTTTAACCACAATGGTGATCTATCACCTCCGAACCATATAAAATACAACACTATTGTCTCCTGCGAGCTCAGACCTTTCAATAGAAAACGATGTGACCAAGCCTAAATTCTACTCTCAGTGGCCTTTAAATGCCATTCATCATACAGTCTTGTAGGTCGATTGTGGGCCACAATAGTGTCAGTGGCCAAGCCCAACTTCTATCCTTGATGGCCTTGAAATGCCTTCCATTATACACCCTCAGTGGTCGGTGGTGGACCACCAAGTTGTTACTGGGAATCCACTAACATTGTGGTGGTCCACCACCGACCACTAAGGGTGTATAATGAACGACATTTGAACGTCGTTGCATATACAAGTCAGGCTTTCCCATTAACAATCATCGTTCCTTTAGGGTTTTGAACATCTTCCTAGTCATCATCGTTTGCGAGATTTCAGGAACCAATTGATCCCTCACCGAGTCTACCAAGATTCTTCTTGCTCTGGAATCACTGTTTCGCCAATGAGACTTGTCTTCTTCAGCGTCTGGTTCTGGAACTTTCTCATTGACAAGATTTAAGAGATCATTTTCTTCTAAGATGAGAACTTTAGACTTCTAAGAGATGAAGTTTGTGGCTCCATCAAGATGATCTTAAACCTTCATTCCAATCATCTTGCCTACAGATTTGAAGTACAAACGCTAGTAGGAGCTAGGTCAAAAATGAAGCCTTGGAATCTTGTGAAACTGAATCCAAAGGTTAATGTGCCTTATCAAGGCGAGTTGAGAGGAGATAAGATCGAGCCAAACTATGGACAAAAATTGGGTCAAAAATGAAACTTCTCAAAACTGGATTTTTCCTTCATCAATAGATGTGCTTTACCTTGGGCAAAGTTTCCAAGTCACTTTTTCTCTTGGATCGTTTAGGGGAGGCCTCTAAATTTTAAGGCATAGCTTTCGACAATGGCTTCTAGAACTGCTTTCATACCATGTTAAAAATTGGCAGTTGTAAAACCAAAATCACTAAAAGAGAGACAAAGCACATAAACAAATTGGGTGTGCAGCTCGTTTAACCACGATGATGATCTATCACCTCCCAACCATAGACAATACAACACTATTTTCTCCCCCGATCTCAGACCTTTCAATAGAGAACGATGTATATCAAAATGGATATTGACTGAGCCTAAATTCTACTCCCAATGGCCTTCAAATGACATTCATCATACACCCTTCTAGGTTGATTGTGGGACAAAATAGTGTCAGTGGCCAAGCCTGACTTCTATCCCCAATGACCTTAAAATTCCTTCCATTATACACCCTTAGTGGTCGATGTTGGACCACCAAGGTGTTAGTGGGCGCCCTTCCATTATACACCCTCAATGGTCGATGTTGGACCACCAAGGTGTTAGTGGGCGCCCACTAACACTGTGGTGGTCCACCACCAACTACTAAGGGTGTATAATGAACGACATTTGAATGTCGTTGCCCATACAAGTGAGGCTTGGCCATTAACAATCATCATTCCTTTAGGTTTTGAACATCTTCCTAGTCGTCTTCTTTTGCGAGATTTGAGGAACCAAATGATCCTTGACTAAGTCTACCAAGTTTCTTCTTGCTCTGGCATCACTCTTCCTCTAATGAGAATTGTCTTCTTCAGCGTCTGGTTCTGGACCTTCTCATTAACAAGCTTTAAGAGATCATTTTCTTCCAAGATGAGAACTCGAGACTTCCAAGAGATGAAGTTTGTGGCTCCAACAATATGATCTTCAACCTTCATTCCAATCATCTTTCCTGCAGATTTCAACTAGAAACCTTAGTCAGAGTGTAATGTCCCCTTCCAACTAAACCACCCTGAGAACACCCGTTAACCTATCTTATTCCCATATGTTTGAGCGGGTACTGACAATTAGGGAATCAACTGAAGACTGATGCCATCTACAGAAAATCTAGGGCATCAATATTATATCACCATTAGGTCTAAGAGGGCCACCGACATGCATGACATCTAAGCATTATTTAATGATGCATGCACCCGATGAAGTCTCCATGCGCATGCATGCAAGTCAACTGCAAATTAGAAATTAGAGTGACCTAATTAGGTCAAAAGTTAGGGTTTTCGCAGTTGAAAGTTATAAAAGAAAGATAAAGTGAATGGAGACTTTACTTTTGATGCTTATTGATTTTGGAGCTCCTGAGTAGCAGCACAGCGTGTGGCCACAGTAGTTGGGGTTGGTGACGGCATCTTCAACTAACAGGGTTTCGACAGTGAGATATCTACCTTAGTCTCCTTCAGAATAAACCATCCATGTTTGTCACCATATCTTTTGCACTCACAACTACATTTCGACCAAAAATCCGACGGCCATATTGTCGGATTTTCGACACTTCCCTGTCGCATGTACGACACTATGATTTTTTTTAAGCGTCGGTGGATTTTCGTCGGTTATCCGACATCTTTCCAACCCGTCGGTTAAGCGACATCTCAGTTTACCGTCTGTTAAATGTAAATCATCGGTTATCTGATATCTAATTCATATTAAACTTTAAACACGTGTCGCTTAAACCAATGAAACCCATCGCTTAACCGACGGATTATGAACTTTTTTTTAAAAATCACCTACAGGCTGTCGCTTAACCGACGGATATCCGACGGATTATGAAAATTTAAACGTCGGTTAAGCGACGGTATTGAATTTTTTTTTTTAAATCACCTACAGGCCGTTGCTTAACCGACGTCTATCCGACGAATTATGAAAACTTAAACGTCGGTGACGCGACGGTATTGAATTTTTTTTTTTTTAAATCACCTACAGGCCGTCGCTTAACTGACGGCTATCCGACGGATTATGAAAACTTAAATGTCAATTAAGCGACGGTATTGAATTTAAAAAAAAAAAATCACCTATAGGTCGTCCCACAAGTTGGCCTATCTTCCTCGGATACCACTTGATGCAGAGCCTAGGCCCTGCAAATCAAAAGTACACAACATAAACACACACATAAACCACTCAACTATTAAATATAAAGAAGTCACAATCGACTTGAATAAAACAAAATCTGCTTCGTTAATTCAAACTCAGAGGGTTTAAAGAACATCTGGAATTTATTACACTCACATACAGGTCCAAGCCTATTCTTCCAAGTTGTTATCTTCCATAATGGACAAGGACCTCATACACTTCTTCAAAAATACCAAAATCCCCTTCTTTTAATTCTCATCACATTTAAACAATGGGCTTGGAAGTTGGTTCATTATATGGGAACCCAAACACTTGACCTTCCCTCAAATTCTACTATGCAGTTTCAAAATAGAGCCTTGTTGGGAATTACCAAGTAATAATCATTTAGTCAATTACATGAATATTTGACTTGAAATAATTTCATGACTCACAAGCCAAAACTATGCAAAATCTAAGAAAATGCACTCTTTGCATTGTGGAAGCACTCACGAAGTGTTATGGAGAAATCTGGGTGCCACATCCTCCATGACACATCATCTTCAATGCTTAATTGATACTCCTGAGGCTTAAAAACTCCATTAATTGCTCAAAACACAAATCTTGTACAAACACAAAGTATTTCCAGCAGGCTAACATGCCTTAGCAAAGTGCATGCCAAACATTCTTAAATACATGTGTCATGTAATCCAAAGGTGCAATGTAGATGTATTTATTTTTTGGTAAAATTGGAAAAATGCACCCCCAAGCTTCAACAATTATCCAAATGATGATTTGGAACTTGCTTAGTGTTGTTCATGGCCTGCCAGACCTGCCCACAGTGTTAGATTTTCAATTTCAACCTTAAAACCTCTGTTGTCACAAAATCCATGAAAATTGACTTCTTATACAGAAGTTGCAAATCAGGTTGACATGGCTCTGAAAAATGCATGCCAACGAGTGAATTTGCAAGCCTGAAGAAATTAAAAGGTACTAGGCTGTAGTATCCCAAGTCTATTATCCTTCTACACTTTCAGATGGCATCAGATGATTCTTTTTTTGCCTGTTTTTGCTGAAGTTGGAAAAATGCACTCTGGGTGATATCTGAAACATGAACTTGATGTGGAATGATTCTCTAGACCTTTTAATGTGCTCAGGAAACGCGATCAAGCTTTAAATTGCTATGTAGCATAATGTCATAAATCTGCTAAAACTTAGGAAATGCATAACATGCTTAGAAATGCACACCAAGGCTCTCCCTAAGATGAGATTGACTCGAAAACAGAACAAATAAACGCTAAGGAACAAACTAGATCGGTTTTTTTAATTGATACAGGATTTCCAGAAAGCTGGTGGGATGCCCTTGCATCAATGGGATGAATATGAATAATATTGGGCAAATGAGTGTACAGAGAGTCTATTTAACTCTAGTCATTGACTTTGGAAATTAGTTGCATCCATTGTTTGACTATTCTAATGTTGCAGTTGAGAACCCATCATCCATCATCAAGGATTTAAACTCTCTCAAAAACACATGCTTAAGATATTCTATAAAAAAAAATTATGGACATCTGCTTCCATATCTTGATTTGTTAAGGTTGCAGTACAACACCTATGGCTATAATATTTTAGAAATTTAGAGCCGTGCTCCACAGCTATGTTCTCCATATTAGGCACATTGGGTATTTTCTTGGTTATTTTGGGTAACACAACATGAAAAAGATATTTCATGTTACTAGTAAGGCTAATGCTTGCAGAGATATTCATCAATTCATTCTTTAAACATTTCCAACTTGCTGCGATCATTGAATATGAGCCATGCATCTTTAGTCAACTAGAAAATAAATTATTTTTGAAACTCAGTCAATGTTTTGACTGAAGTCAGAGTATAGATATGTTCACAGACATCAAGTATGACTAGTAAACAAGTGAGCATCCATAACAGTTTTATGCATGCCTTGTAACTCAATGATATTAAGAGCAATTAAACCACAAATAAAATGGTTGCATCACATTAGAAGAATCAACTGTATATAAGCAATTTAAATTTTCTTACTAAACACAATACTCTAGGAGATCAACTTTCTATTACACAAGTGCAAGAAAGCAGACTATAAAAGTACTTTTACAAAATTAATGCTAATAATTACCTTAAATTTTAAAATTTATTGATTCCAACTTTGCTATCAGACAATTGAGTTAGAAAAGGGAAAAGGAAAAAACAAGACAAAGAAATTGGCACTGTTTGTCAAGAAGGTTAACATACTGCTTTAGGATCAACAGACATGCCGGACAAAGTACCGCCAAGAAGCTTGAAGGCAACCTGTTAGTGCATAGTTCACAGAAATATTGTGATTAGTTTTTCACTTTAAATAAAATATTAAATATTGTCATTAGCTCTTCTATTTAAATTTTAAATTAAGTAATAAAAAAATGCAGACTCTAATTTCTTGACCAACAACATCACTACTATTTGAAAGCTTTCCACCAACTAAATGAAAACAACTTCAAGATTGCCTGGCAAATATTTTGATACACTGAAACCCCATGAAAATATTGTGATTGTTTCTTTGCTTTAAATAAAAAATAAATATTATGATTAGTTCTTCACTTTAAATAAAAATTTATACATAAATTGCAGAGTCTGATGTCTTGATCTACCAAAACACCATTTGATATTAATTGAAAGCTTTCCACCAAACTAAAGGGAAACAACTTATTGAAATGTCTGGCAAATATTTGGATACATTGAAACTTTAAATTTAATGGAAATGTGAAAGACAAGTTCTGGGAAATAGGAGGGTACAGATAACTAAATGCTTAAAAATATAATTGAGAACAACTTTCAGAAACTTTCCCCAAAGCACCCGCATTTTTAAAACTTCACACTGAAAAGAAAGAAGCAAGATAAGGGTAGCATTAGGTCAGTCTTGTATATGTTTATGTTCTCCTTGGGTTATTTTTCCTTATTATCTCCTATAATAGCAAGTTGTGACATGGTAATTGTCAATTTGTAATACATTCAATCACTCCAGGGGGGGACTGACACTGCAGCCAATATGGAAGGTAAAATGAGATTCAATCTTAACAAACTCTATAGCCTCTTTGTAACATATCATGACATTCAAAGTCTTTAGATCTCAGACAGGCACCCAAATATCTGAATAAATAAGCAAGCAAGATAGAGCATGCAGTGAGTGATCTCTAAGTGGTTAGTATCCTTCACTATTAAAAAAATCTCTTATCTGTTACATGCATCGCATGTTATCCCCTTCCACAGTCATTGACTGACACATATTAGAAAAATAGGAAACCTGACTACAGTATTTTCCTTTTTTGCTTGAAAAAATAGTTACCCTAGTTAGAACTATGACCTGTACTTGCAAGGATTGCGAGTATGACCCTGGGACAATCAATTGCTCAACTCTCGAAAAGATAAGGTTGACCAAGTATTAGCTGATCAATATTCACCATACTCCCAAGATTGAATAGGTATGGCTATTATGGTTTTTTGAAATATTTATTTCATTTAACCCCCAAATATGACAAAGGCACCATCATTTCATGGAAAAGAGACAAGAAACGGATTTGCTACAGTTTGTGAGGATTTGCTAAGCGCTTTAAGAGCAGCGTTTTGGCATTTTCACCTCAGAAAATTATCTGACTTCTAAAAACTCTATTTTCCTCAAATTCTTCATCTTGGAACTCTTCTTACAAGTGCTTGGACATTTAGGAAATTGCAGAGCCATTAACACTCATATTGAAGTATTTGAAGCCATTTGAGAAGGTTTTGAAGTGTTCAACAGTCAAATTTTGAGGCTACTATTCCAAAAAAATAGTACTTTCAGGTTTCTTTCTCTAAATTCCCCATCTTCTGTTTTTAAGTTTGGTTTAGTAAAACCTTAAAAATGGCTCCAAAACCTTTATCAAAAAGCTGAAATCTAATTAAATACAATTGTGAAGTATTCAATGAAAAATACTTTCAGAAAACAAACCAGTTTAAATGCCGCATTGATGCACTACTTTGTAACAGCACAGTTGTATATAAAACTACTGTTGAAATTCTGTCTGGAATTGACAATTTGATGCAATTCAGAAATTTCACCTTCATCCATGAAGGTTTCTCAGATCTTGGCCCTAGAATTTCCAGCCTTAGGACTGTTGTAAAATAAAGTACGAACTACAAAGCAACAGTTGAAAGAGTACAATATTTCACTTCCAAACAGCCCCAAACCTTCCGGCACTTCACGGAGAAAAAATACCGAAGGATAAGTTTCAGCCCCTTATAGGGCAACTTATCAGCCAATACCAGATCTGAAAATGCACCATATAGCAGTGATAAGTTGATAACAACAATACAAAAGAAGTATCACAGTAATAAAATCAACCCCTTATCGTCTTCTGTTAGATTGCAAATCACTTGCCAATTTGTCCTTTTACTTATGTCAAATCAGCAAGACATAAATAAATGTAAATAACAATGAATGAATAACATATAATGCTGAAATTCAAATTTGGAAATTGCACGAGTTTTGGACAGCTGGAAACTTCATTAATATGCTCAAGATGAAGTACAAGAACATACCATAGCCTTCTCTCAAGGCTAGTGCAAGTCCTCCCATCTCTTAAACCCTAGCTAGGGCAAGTCAACAAAATCCCAGCTCAACGAAGGAGCTCCAATATGCAAGAATCACCCCAACAAATCCTTCAAGGCAAGATATCATCTCATTTCTTCTTCACAAATCCACCCTAGGGTTTTATCACAAAACCCTAATCTCCAAACTCCAAGAGATAAACCATAGACCTCCAATATGCTCCCAGACACTCCAAGAAGACCAAGAAACACTAGTGCCTCTGGATTTGCATGGATGTACATGATAAGATTTTTTTTTTAAATGAATATTTTTAGTATTTTTTGGTCGGCCGGTTTGTGTCCTGTTTTTTACCTGTTCAGGTACAGTTCTTGTTTTTGGGGTCTGTTGCCGCCTAATTCACACTTTAAGGAAGAGGAAAGTCACAACCTGCTATGTGTGTCCTTGGGGGAAAGCGAGAGCTGGGGACCACTGTCACCACAGTCCACAACTCCTCTGTTTAGGTAAGATCCCAACAGAGCCAAGGGGGGAAGTCCCTACGGAAGACTAAGTTCCAGATTTATTAATTAATTACAAATTAATTAAAGGGATCTTTTATTAAGATTGAGGCTAAGGTTTTGAGAGATGACAGTCAAACCAATGCAAGATGCAATATTTAAATGACAGTCAATCCTTTTATTTATAACCAGTGCCTAAAGAATAGAGTCAGAGAATGCAACTTTCAATGGATGCAGTCTAAGTTAATTATCCCACAGGTTAAGTTGTCTAACAAATGAGATGAGTAAACAAATAAATGATACAATAATGAATCAAGATATCTAAGCAATGTACAAATGATCTAAATTTATCAGTATAAACAAATCAAGTAAAATAGTTACAGTCTAAACAAATATGAACCATATTTACAAGTTATAGACAAGAGATAGTAGAAGGAAAATGCCTTAAATGAAATTTATCAAACCAACAGCAAATGAAAAAAGGGAAGACTTTTAAGTTGAAATACTTGAAGCAGTTAAGCAAATGTTAAGCATTCACCACATAAACAATTGCAGAACTGAAAGTAAATGAAATTGAAAAAGTAACTGAAACTGAAAGTAAAGTGTTGGAGTGCAATGCTGGAGTGGAAGTGCGCTAAAATGAAAAATGTTATAGAACCGGTTTTGTAATGTCTCTTGGTTTATTTTAGGTAGATTTTATTAATGTTTTTCTTCTTGAAGTTTAGTTTTCGAACCGATGGTGTGACTACCCCAATCTAGTGCTTCTCAAGTCAAAGAGGGAATGCTGTTGCGCTCAACAAAGTGGGAGCAAAGCCCACCCATAGCTCAAAGGTCAAACCCCAATGCCCTGGTGCTCAACAAGGGGGACGTAGAACGCCTAGAGACCCCCCACGGTCTTCTACCCCAAGTCGCTTCCGAGGGCACTGTTTTTAATTAACTGGAAAAATAGCTAGATGTATGCCTATTAAACTAAGACTTCTCTATCCCCTGTCGTATCTCGTGAGTACCTAGAAGGGTGATAACCGAGTAGAGGAACAGAGGCTAGTGAAGTTGTTGTTGGTTAATTTTAGAGGGTAAATTTTAGTCTTGGTGATTAGCATGGAAGGTTAATTTTAAACTATGAACAAGATCAACCAAGCAGTATCCCTTATGGGAGGTGTTGGTACTTGATCTTGGACTTGGAAAATAAAATGTGTTGATTGTAGCAGAAAAAAGAAAGTTGTTTTAACTAAGCTAAGCCCCCACTTCTCCTGCTTTTCATATCCAACTTGAAGTCTCTAAAGGGAGATGACAAGTGGACAGAGGATACACCGGATAGGTGGGTTGTATGGTTACCCCTTTAACAGAAATTAAAAATTACTGAAACTTGAAGGAAACTGTAACTAGCTAAAGCAATGCCTAACTGCACAGCAATCTCTGTGACATAGATGGTGGTCTATCACAGAGATAGTGGGTAAACAGAAGATAAAACTAGTTATCCTAACCTCACAACAATATTTGTTACAGAGATGGTGGTCTGTAACGGAGATAGGTGGGAAACAGAAGTAAAAGAGACTTAAAATAACCTCACTTCAATCTCTGTTACAGAGATGGTGGTCTGTAACAGAGATAGGTGGTTAAACAGAAATAAAACTGGTTTTCTACTTCCTACTCTACTTCCTAATCTATTTACATATAGATTACAGGTGCTTTATAAACTTTGCAGAATACCCCAAGAGAAATTCTCGTTGGGGTTTACAAATATCACAAAAGAAGAGAGAGAGGTGAGGGTTTGAACCCCTTTTGGAACTGGTTGAAGGTTGAGGTATTTCTGGGCTAATTTGGGTAGCACCTCCCCTTCACCTGTGTAAAACCTGTCACAAACCAGCAAGCTTTGTCTGCTGGAAATCACAGAAAAACTCAAAGAAATTGTCAAAAAAAATTAGTACCCAAAAAATCACTAATTTACAGCAAAAATCTGATTGAAAAGATAACAGAAATATGATGTTTAGAGGGCTAAAAACTGAGTTTCCAGCCACCTAAATGATGTTAAAATAGTAAATCTGAAGCATTTAACTAATATACTAAGGGTTAGGGCCTTAAAACCAAGGTTTTTATCACTATACAATGAAAAACTGAGTTTTAAAACCCTTGTAAACAAATGTGCGAAAATGGAAAACAGAAATATAACCAATGGAGAAAGATGCTCCTTTGTTATAGATCCCTGCAAATAAACTTATGAGAGCTGCAAAATGTAAGCAAAGAGGTGAGCACCCAATAAATCTACCAAAATACTTTGATAAATCCTATTGAAAACCCACAAATGGAAACAGAAATACTTCTACTTGCAAATCTCTCCACAAAATACTTTGTGGAGAGCTATCTAAGCTTAGACAAATGCAAATCAAATAAATGTATAAAGCAAGTTACCTCACAAAGGATGCATGAAATGTAGAAGAGAGACACCAAGAATTCCTCCAAAGATTTGTTGTAGTAAGCCCAACTAGGGCAAGAACATTACAATAGCCAAAGAAGCTTGAGAAAATATGAGAGGAGAATATGGAGTAATTTCAGCAGCATAACAATAGCATGAGAGAAGTTCTCCAATGAGGGAGTGAGACCCTCATTATATAGTTGAGGAGCAACCCCAACCCCTTGAAGATCAATGGCCAAGATTAGATCTAGATCTAGATTAGATCTCCACCACTAGATCTAGGTTTGTTGACTTTGCAAGCAATCCACCAATCAGAAGCAAGGGTGCCTCTTCAAATCAATGGTAAAAAAGATAGATCCATGTCACAATAAAGCTTAACCCTTAGATCTAGGGTTTCCATGACTCAAGTGGGGTCTCCTTTTGACTCAAATTTTAATTTTATTATTTTAAATTTTTATTGTTTTTATTTTTTATCTTTTACTTTTTTATATTTTATTTAATCTTTTATTTTTAAAATTTCTATCTTTTTATTCTTTTATTTTTTATCTTTTATTTTAAATCTGTTTTTATCTTTTATGTTTTATTTTTATCTTTTTATTTTTTAATCTTTTAATCTTTTAATCTTTTATTTTCAAGTTTTAATCTTATATTTTTTATTTTTATCTTTTTATTTTTTAATCTTTTAATTTTATTTTCAAGTTTTAATCTTATATTTTTTATTTTCTATTTAATATTTTATTTTTTAATTTTTTAATTTTTGATCTTTAATTTTTAATTTTATCTTTAATTTTTATTTTTTATATTTGATTAAGACAAGAGGGACGCCCCACTTAGGAGATCTTCAGACATTTATTTTGACCATGGCCTTATTTGATTTTTTTCTTCAAAATCAAATAATTTAATTTTTCACCTTTGGAAATTAAATTAATTTCCTGGGAAAAAATAACTTGTCTTAACCCAAAAATGGTCTATCTCCTCAACCCCTTACCAGAATGACATGGGACTAGAAACAGTGGCTTAGGGGGTTTCATAGCAATTTACCTTGCATTTATAGCCCCTATTACAAAATTCCAGTGCTTGAGCAATTACATTATTACATCAAAACTGAGTTAATTAACCACCAAGGGGTGAAGTTAATTAACTAGAAAAAATAAATAAAAATACAACAACATAACGAAACTCCACAAGACTCTATATAAATGTCCAGCATGGTCACGAATAACACTTTGAACCCTTAGCCACTTCATAGACTTGATTGTTAGAACGCCCGTCACCACTTTGGATGATTTTGAGTGAAAAACCAAACCAATTAAAATTGTTTAAACAACAAGATTAATTGGAAAGAGAAAAAACACTCGATGAGGGGACTTCCCTAACAACCAGTTCCATGGTGTGGCATCCATATCATATGACCCATACTAGCACATATAATTACATTATTTTTCCCACGCAGGGGAGCGGACATTTCGTTTTACAAAGGGGCAATTGCCTTGCAGAAGTGCAAAATCCTCAGATTTTTCCAAGGTACAATTTGTACAACTATGTACATCTTCATGTATATGGAGTTGCCACCTAGTCGAAATAGGTGGGCAACATCTGGCTCCAACTTGGGGACGTGTGTTCGATCATCGGAGAGCATACGAGAACTCCAGACTAGAAAGTGTCCTAAGTGTCCCTTAGGACACTAAGTATTTATCTTTTTGAAGAAAAACCTGATTTGTGGCTCGTTTGACCCTTTCCTGTTTCTTGTGACTTTGATAGTGCTTCACATCTTTGAAAATTTGCCAAAAGTCCCCACTATCAAAAAACTGCTTATGCCATGTTTTGTTAACTTCCTTTATTGTGATTCCATCCTTTATATTTTCCAGGAAGCTAACAAAAATAACATGATCCTTTACACTATATACACTATCCACATTCTGAAAAAACACTAATTCATTCTGGCATGCCTCGACTGTCTTTTCTTCTAAAACATTCTGAAAATGATTTGACACTTTACTGACTTGAGGGGAACTTACTAAAGCCTTGGGCGGCTTATCCTTTTGGGCTGGAACCTTTACATTCTTTGCTACATGAACTGATACCTTTACATTATTGATCCAACCCTCTAAATCTATACTCAAATTATTACTTGAAAATACACTTTTTTTAGGGGTAAGTTCATGGTCACATGTTTCTTCTACTTTGTCCATATTTCTAGTCATGCAAACCATGTCCTTACTATCTTCTACTGAATCCAATAAATCCTCATCATTGTCAAACACACATTCTTGACCAACCATATTAACCTGTTCCATTCTTTCTTTAGCTACTAACTTTTTCTTTATAATTTGAAAGAAAATGGGACAAGTCCCTTCCTCATGTGAATCATCACAAGCCCTACAGTAAGGGATTACTGGATCATCAAACCAATTGTTTGCTTCCATAGGCTCTGGAGGTCTTTCTTGTTCTTGATAAGGGGGTCCTTTAGGGAGACCCTTTTGCCATCTATCATTTGGCTTATGATTATTACCTTTATCTTTTTCCATGGCAACTATCTTATTATGCATAGATGATAATTAATTAATATAGACTTCTTCCATTTGCTTAATCAATCGGGCGAGCTCTTTGATAGAGTCACCTTGGGGTTCTTGGTTTTGAACTTTATTAACTTCCTTTGAAAACCCAAGAACATTTGATTTCCCCGAATATTGCAAATTCTTATCTATTTTAATAGCTTTGTCTTGTGCCTCCCTAACACT
>LPNX010681806.1:924333-964294 GCA_001517045.1 Pseudotsuga menziesii | reverse complement strand
TAACAGAAATATGATGTTTAGAGGGCTGAAAACTGAGTTTCCAGCCACCTAAATGATGTTAAAACAGTAAATCTGAAGCATTTAACTAATATACTAAGGTTTAGGGCCTTAAAACCAAGGTTTTTATCACTATACAATGATAAAAACTGAGTTTTAAAACCCTTGTAAACAAATGTGCGAAAATGGAAAATAGAAATATAACCAATAGAGAAAGATGCTCCTTTGTTCTAGATCCCTGCAAATAAACTTATGAGAGCTGCAAAATGTAAGTAAAGAGGTGAGCACCCAATAAATCTACCAAAATACTTTGATAAATCCTATTGAAAACCCACAAATGGAAGCAGAAATACTTCTACTTGCAAATCTCTCCACAAAATACTTTGTGGAGAGCTATCTAAGCTTAGACAAATGCAAATCAAATAAATGTATAAAGCAAGTTACCTCACAAAGGATGCATGAAATGTAGAAGAGAGACACCAAGAATTCCTCCAAAGATTTGTTGTATTAAGCCCAACTAGGGCAAGAACATTACAATAGCCAAAGAAGCTTGAGAGAATATGAGAGGAGAATATGGAGTAATTTCAGCAGCATAACAATAGCATGAGAGAAGTTCTCCAATGAGGGAGTGAGACCCTCATTATATAGTTGAGGAGCAACCCCAACCCATTGAAGATCAATGGCCAAGATTAGATCTAGATCTACATTATATCTCCACCACTAGATCTAGGTTTGTTGACTTTGCAAACCATCCACCAATCATAAGCAAGTGTGCCTTTTCAAATCAATGGTCAAAAAGATAGATCCATGTCACAATAAAGCTTAACCCTTAGATCTAGGGTTTCCATGACTCAAGTGGGGTCCCCTTTTGACTCAAATTTTAATTTTATTATTTTAAATTTTTATTGTTTTTATTTTTTATCTTTTACTTTTTATATTTTATTTAATCTTTTATTTTTATCTTTTATTTTTAAAATTTCTATCTTTTTATTCTTTTATTTTTTATCTTTTATTTTAAATCTGTTTTTATCTTTTATGTTTTATTTTTATCTTTTAATCTTTTAATCTTTTAATCTTTTATTTTCAAGTTTTAATCTTATATTTTTTATTTTTATCTTTTTATATTTTATTTTTTATTTTCTATTTAATATTTTATTTTTAATTTTTTTAATTTTTGATCTTTAATTTTTAATTTTATCTTTATTTTTTATCTTTTATTAAGACAAGAGAGACGCCCCACTTAGGAGATCTTCAGACATTTATTTTGACCATGGCCTTATCTGATTTTTTCCTTCAAAATCAAATAATTTAATTTTTCACCTTTGGAAATTAAATTAATTTCTTGGGAAAAAATACCTTGTCTTAACCCAAAAATGGTCTATCTCCTCAACCCCTTACCAGAATGACATGGGACTCGAAGCAGTGGCTTAGGGGGTTTCATAGCAATTTACCTTGCATTTATAGCCCCTATTACAAAATGCCAGTGCTTGAGCAATTACATTATTACATCAAAACTGAGTTAATTAACCACCAAGGGGTGAAGTTAATTAACTAGAAAAAATAAATAAAAATACAACAACATAACGAAACTCCGCAAGACTCTATACAAATGTCCAGCATGGTCACGAATAACACTTTGAACCCTTAGCCACCTCATAGACTTGACTGTTAGAACGCCCGTCACCACTTTGGAGGATTTTGAGTGAAAAACCAAACCAATTAAAATCGTTTAAACAACAAGATTAATTGGAAAGGGAAAAAACACTCGATGAGGGGAATTCCCTAACAACCAGTTCCATGGTGTGGCATCCATATCATATGACCCATACTAGCACATATAATTACATTAATTTTCCCACGCAGGGGAACGGACATTTCGTTTTACAAAGGGGCAATTGCCCTGCAGAAGTGCAAAATCCTCAGGTTTTTCCAAGGTACAATTTGTACAACTATGTACATCTTCATGTACATGGAGTTGCCACCTAGTCGAAATAGGTGGGCAACAGGGTCGATCGGTTCTAATAACATTGTCTTCCATATATATGGTGATTCTCTATATTCCAACAATCAAGCACCTTAGAGCTTGTCAAAAGCTACCGAAATGAAATTACTTGAGACATGTTATATATGCAGGTAAATCAAAGTTTATGAGCTATTTTGTATGTAAGTTCACAAAGTTGTAATAATGTCTTATTCTTTAGTACTACGATATGTTGTATAAAACCTTAAAACGATAATTAGCATATTTAGTTTTAATTAGCTAAATAACAGCCTAATTGCCCCATTAAGGTAACGTGGGCAGTAAGTTATGGCTTTGGTCCATTGTATAAATACTAAATAGGTGTTTTCTAAATATTACATGTCATTTGAAACCCCCTCAACAAGCAGCCTGTAAGTATTCCGTTTTACACAAACATAAAATGAGATGGATAAAAACCGCAATTTTAACTTGATCATGCAAGGACAGATCACAGCATCGTGTCAGATGCCGATCTGAAACTAATACACTTCTGTTATCACACTCGAATACTCTATAGCATAGAGAAGCGGGAACATTCATCCAGACTATCATATGATTTTTCATTTATATTACAAACGAATCAGCCTCCTCAAGGCCCATCCATAGATTGTGAAATTACTACAATAAAGTAAATGTTGCTAACTAGGGGAAGTCGTTACTAACTAGTAGAATATCCTAGTACATTATCAATCAAATCAAGCATCTGATGTGCAAAGCATATCCTAGTTCTGTAGATGTTACCTTGAACATGATTACTCTTGCAAGGATGGTAAGAGATGTAAACATCACATAATAGATAGGAGATACAACTGCAGTGTTATAAGTGTCCAGAGCCTGCATTACATTATAAATAAGTGTGTCAAAGATCTCATCATAATCTAAACATTTTCTTCCATACAAACATGCACAGCATATTTAATGCAAAAAAACAATTAATGTTTCTCAACGTCATCTTTTTACAAATCATTTCCCTAAATTCTCTTATAAACTTAGCACCGGTGACTTTTTTTTAACTTACTAACTCAACAGGTCAATGAATGCAAAACTACTCAGTTAAACCCTTCGACCAAATAAGAAGATTCAACAAAGAAAATTGATACCATCCAATCAATAATATGAGTTGGTAGTAACCATGGAAAATCAAAGAGGGTTCTTACTGTTGAATCAAAGACCGCACAAGCAATTTGTAATGATGCTCCCATTTCAGAAGAAAATAATCATAATCTATATTTTGTTCATCGCTTAAATCACACCCAAATAAAGCCTGAGTTAAATAAAAAGAAAATGGCCTGAAGGATATAACCTTATTTGTTCTAAATACTCTAATTTTTAATTGATTGTGACAAATTTGATTTTAATCATGATCATACTAATTTCTTGATATAAGTAAAGCTACTATTGGAGTATTGGACAATGGAGCATAGAAGTAAGGAAAAATCGGCAGCTTTCTGGATTTACTGAGTAGAAATCTTCTGTTGATATGTAAAAGAGGTTGTGATTCCGCAGTTAAAGAAAGAAAAGGAAAGGGCACAGAGAATTTGCACACACAACTCTTGATGCTACTGTTCTGCACTAGTGATGCTACTGTTCTACTGTGAGTGAATGGCTAGCTGCTAGAGAATACAGGCATATAGGCCTCAAAAAATGAAAAATTTGTCTGGAATTACATAGAAGTTGTCAATAGGTCCAGAAATGTATCAAATGCCAGAAATCCAAATTTATATACATCAGAGGAGACTCCAATCAGAAGAACATGTTTTTGAAATTCATGGACAAGTTGATGCTGACTTAAGAATTGTAAGTGGAAAAAAAAACAAAAGAAAATTTTATTTGCATGCATAGATGATTAGAATGGTTAATAATTTAATAAAGTTCACGAGAAGATCATAATCAATACCAAAAGGAACTGTGTAATAAGTCTCTAACTAATGTTAAAACTAAAAGTAATGCTAAAGCCTAATAGCAACAAATTAATAATAAAAACTGAGAACTATGACATGGCCCAGAAAACCTTGAAAATTCCATCAACCTAAGACCCTGTAAGCTTCCATGTTCATAATCCACATGTATAAGATCACCTAATACTTGTTTGATGATACATCTATAGAAGGATTGCTTAGATCCATATGGACATTGCAAGACCCTAGGAAGCCACATGCCACTTGGTCTAGTAGCGATGTGTTCTTTATCATCCAAAGACCAAATTGATCCCTCGGAGACCTAAAATTAATCACGCAATAATAGTGGTTCCACAAGCATGCCTACTTGAGGGATGAGGTGACCTAGATCACTAAATAACATTGGTAAAGTGTTGGGAATTTTGTACACTAAAAGAACATTTGTCTAATTTAGATGTCCTGGAAACATAGATTAGACATATTGCACTTTGTTGTCTATAATACAGCCTCGCTCAAAAGTTGTAGCCTGTGAAGTAAGAAATTTATAGAGGACCACAAAGCTATGATTATTATATGTGAGGTATGTTACCAGGAAGGAGAAATGGGAAATGGTAATGAAATAAGAAAATGTGGGGCAGAGGGTTTAGGGGTATAAAAAATGGTCTCTCTCCTGGCATCTTAGCATATTATGCATATAAGAAATAATTTATTGATTGTGTCTCAATACTTGCTTGAGACAATTCAAAGAGGAGTTTAAGCATGCAAGTATAGCCTATAGGTGTGACATGGGCATGACAAAGAGTTTGGTTGTTAGTGATGCACATAAGAATGTTGGGAGGTCCCATAATACCAAATGAGCATTCACTCAACCCCATGACCCTTTAGAGTAACTAGTTACTACCTCAACATAGTCCTAAGCCCAATAATTTTATTGTAATGTCCTATGTTTTTTTATTGGCAATTGTGCACAACATGATAGAAGAAGCATTCCACAGCAAAAAGTGATTGAATTGATTATAGAAAAGTGAAGTGATTGAATACATTTT
Organism: Pseudotsuga menziesii; assembly: GCA_001517045.1. Classification (NCBI taxonomy): domain Eukaryota; kingdom Viridiplantae; phylum Streptophyta; class Pinopsida; order Pinales; family Pinaceae; genus Pseudotsuga; species Pseudotsuga menziesii. The sequence goes on along the minus strand of LPNX010681806.1, from coordinate 959,333 downwards.
GAAAATATAGCTCCTCTATTACAGAATGTAAGCCAATCTTGCACAGATATCTTCAGTGTGCACATGTTAAGGTGTTAGCATCTAAATGTGTTTATTGAGGATAAGGCTATGGATAAGCTTTGGTCTATAAGTTTATGGGTTTCGGCATGGGTTCAAACATTCATTGTTGACATATGGAACCTTCTATTGGCTTATATGTATTGTTGGGAAGTAAACTCCCAATAATCTATGGTTCATGCCTAGCACAGTTTCATATTACAAAATTAAGGATACTCCTCTCGAAACCCTCCTGATTTGAGGATACTTGGTGGATATTACCACCCTTTAAAAATATAAAGAGCTGATCTTAGTCAGTACCAGAGTTATCCATCTCCTTAATCATGGAATATAAGTACCAAATTATTAACCCCTCTATCACCAACTTCAGCATATTTTGAGATTATGTTCAAATTTTAGGCAATTTTTAAAAGCCTGAATTAAAATTTCTCAAACATCCTATTAAATTTGTTCTCCTGTAAGGAAGGCCTGTGAAAGGAAGGCTCATGCAGGTAAGGAAAGAGAGAAACACAAAGGTTGGCCAATGCAAGCAAGGAAAGAGATCAAAGATGCAAAGGAAGGCCCATGCAAGTGCTGTTGTTACCCTTTTGAAGGAAGGATGGCACGTGTAAAACACTGCCCTGCAAAAAGCCCCTGACCCTACAAATTTCCCTTTTTCCATGAGGGCCAACACACTTGCAAGGGCCATAAAAAGGCCAACGCTTCTGCAGATGAAGGGCAAACATAGGTGCATAGATAGCACCAGAGGAGGGCCAATGCACATGCATGCATAGCACTGAATGGCTTATTTATTTTTTCAGCGGATTTAAGGGGATTTTTTTGCAGATCTATGCCCTTTTCTACAGCAAAACCCACCTCTTACGCTCTTTTCAGCAAAATACTGTAGATTTTTCAGGGTTGTGTTGGTAACTTGTGCATCTGTGAATAACGCCGGAGGTTCAAAACCCAAGACTGTTTGCAACGAACACAAACAATTTTACTGAAACTTAATTGTAATTTTGACCTCCAAGGTTTCAGTCCAGAAGTTTAAGTATATCCCACAGAGCAAGAGAAACAAAATGGGGTTTCCCTCAAAGACTAATGCCAAATTAATTTTATTAATGGTGTCAACATCATATGGATTCAGTAAGCAAACCCACAAGGATTATCATATGATCAAGACAATAAATAAAATATATTTAATATATCAAACAGAGATAGAGAGGAAAACCCAGATCGTTTTATCAACGTGCAGAGCTAGACGCATAGGTATGGAGAGCTTTTGAGTTCAATTTTTAGTAGTTAGAGCACAAAACTTCTTAAAGGCCTCATCAACTCGCCCATGGGTGAAATACGCAGACACATGAAATTATGCAGGGGAAGAAATATGAGTCATTCAACTTTTCAACCTAAGACCAGAAATGGAAAGGAAGGTAGCTATCAATCCATTCAAACCCTTTAAGAACACAATTATTTACCTCTGCAAGCTTGTAAAAATAGCAAGAGGACTCTTACCTCATCCAATGCGGAGCTTAAAAAGCTGCAACCATTCTTTGTATTCTCCAACAGTGCATGCTTCTCCTTTAAACCTTGACAAACGATGCCCCAATTTAATCCTCAAACCAAGAAGAGGGAATTGAACCAAGACTTTAGAATCAACAAGCACAAAATGGCATAATTTATACACAGAGGATGAATCCCTTGACCCGGGTTAACCATCAGTCAATCAGCGTACTGTTGGTGAGTTTAATGCCTGGAGAGTACGGCAATGGAGATGTCATTGCCACATAACTCCGTCTTCAGTACCAAGAAAACCCCTCACCCAAATCGACAAGAACTCCATGTCTCCAAACCCTCAGTTGCATTTCAAACCACCCCTCGATCGAGAGGTAGTCACATTAAAAAGTATCCATGGTACATTCAAAATGTAAATATTTTACATTAAATTGGGAAACATATAAGGAGTTACATAGCTTATCGGTCGTAAGTGAAACATGACAATCAATAAAACAAAATATTAGAGTTTATCACCATTTTGGTTTTAGAAGAGCCTATGTCTAAACTGCAGACCCAAACACCCTTGTACCTATAAACATAATCTCAAAACTAGAATTACTTCTACTAAACAAAAACTTGACATAGCTAAGACATAAGACCAACTATCTACATAAAACAAACTATGGAAAAAATTCCTCATCATTAGAATCAAAATAAGTGGCACCTCAGAGATGAAGGCCAAAGGAGTGTCGTCCATTTCTCTAGTTTTGGTTCCAAAATGGCTAACTTTTGTATTTACAATCAAATTTATTTGGGCTTGCATCTCTCTATAAAACTCCTATAGCTCCTCCAATTGGAGAATAATCTCTTTCGTTTCCTCCTTGTGTTCCAAGAACACTCTCCCTCGAAATGATTTAATTTGGTAGTAGAGCCATATTATCCTAAAGAGTTTCATATGTTGAATCCTAGAATTGTCGACATCTAAAAACCATGGATTAGATGTCTTCCCTGGTCACTTCCTTCTCCTACTTCGCCCATTCCTCAGCCTTTGTGATTTCCCTATGAATTCTTGTAGGAGTCTCATGAAGATAACCAATCACAAAGTCCTCTACCTCGAATATCATCTTAGGACATTGGTTGAGCCCCCTTTCCCCTTCATCCACCTCTACTCCTTACAACAAAGCTCGTGGTCTACTGGTAGTCCCAAGCATAGCATGATCTTAGTGTCTTCAACCTTCAAAAGCAATACAAGCTCTTGCTTCTCATAAACCCTCAAAAAACTAAGAGCAATAAACTTCAACTCCAACTCTCTCTGAACAAGAAGGGAAATGACCATAAATTGAGACGATGAATTTTCCCAAACCTACATGCTTTTACCATCATAGACTCTAGCTCAACTCCTCATTTTGATTTTCTTTCTATACTTCACTAGCATATTCAATATGCAACTTGCATGAAAGCAAAGGATATATCCATCATAATAGAAACCATAATGCAGTTTCCACCATAATCCTCCTCCACATTGACACTTAATCCCACACAGGTATACCTGCAAGTGGTAGTTTCCTTAACAATTTGCATGAGTATGTATGATGGATTTTAAAGCCGTCACCAAAGCCCGAATTGAAGATATAATGTCTATTTCAATGTAATTGCTCATATCAAATTTCATAATGATCCTTATTTTGAGTACATAATATATATAAATGACTGCTATTAATATAATCTTAAAATAAAAATAAATATTGATATTTTTTTATTTTAATTGGAAAAGTTTAAATTAATAATAAGAAATACTTTTTCCAACCTTTTTCATTTTGTTATTTCTAATTTTTCATTTCTCTTCTCTTCTATGTTTCTTTTTAAAAGTTAAAAATTATATATTTTAAATATTATTGTTATAATTGCTGGCAAACGCTAAATGATCGTAATAAAAAGATCTTAATTATTTTTCTACTTGATTTAAGAACCCAACCCCAATCGATAATACTTTTGTATCAATACAGAAGAAAAACCTCAATTGGTAGCCCCACTGTGGGCATATTGGCTGGACTTTCGTGTACGTTGGGTTTAGATATCCCACCCAGAATGTTGGGAGATAGAATGTTTGATAGAAACTGATGTGTTCAATAATCAATTCCTGCGAATTTGAACTAGGATGGTGGACGTCCTTTTTACCCTCGTCTACTTTGGTTGCTGTTTTTGTTTCTTAAAGCATCATGTATTTGTTTCTAAGATTTTCTCATTATAAGTGTCATGTATATTTAGTTAGTTTTTGTCACACATCTATAATTTTCACAATAAAAAATAAAATCAATGGCGTCGTCGCTTAAGCGACGCTTACTAACGATTTGTCGCTTAACCGACAGTTATGAGAATAGTCGTCGCTTCACCGACGCTTGTGGCCACATTTACAAAAAAAAATGTATCCTTGTGATTTTTGGTAAGTTTAAAAAGAGAAATCCACACGCCGTCGGATTTTTCCGTCGGATTTTGGATCGAAATGTAGTAGTGATTCATCATTATCCATTGTTTAAGTATATGCCAGAAGATTATTTGCATGTACATCCATACAGCTGGGGGAATTTAGCTGGAAAACCCAAGTTATTCACCAGGACTCTGGATCATCATATTTCTTCCACATGTGGCCTGCATCCTCATTGATAGGATCACTCTATTGCCTTGAGTGATTATCAGCCATCAGATTGTGCACCTGGGGCAGCTAGCAACATATTATAGAGGTGTGGGGGCGTGAGTAGCATACTGGTAGATCAATTCGCTAGGGCATCTGGAGAGGTCAAAACTCTTGCATGCTCTGGAAATCCTCTCTGGCATGGACACACCTACCCTTCGACCTATTTTCAACAGAAACTTACCATCCCTTCAGCAAAAACGTCATACTTAGCTGATTCAGACTACCAGGGTTTTACGGCGGAAAACGAGCTCATTTCTTCATCAACTCAGTACATATTGCATGCGTATTTTCTCTCGATCATATTCAGGAAGTTTACCAGTGGTAAGTGTTCATTCTATCCTGCAAACCCTAACCCTAATTTCAGCTATAAAATAGGGGAATTCTGCATGGCAGTTTGCATGCGCGGATATTTCAATAACTTTGCATAGAAATAGAAAATATCAATATTTGAGATATTACAAGAGATGAGAACTCTAGACTTCCAAGAGATGAAGTTTGTGGCTCCATCAAGATGATCTTCAACCTTCATTCCAAACATCTTGCCTGCAAAATTGAACTAGAAACCCTAGTAGGAGCTAGGTCAAAAATGAAGTTTGGAATCTTGTGAAACTGAATCCAAAGGTTAATGTGTCTTATCAAGGCGAGTTGAGAGGAGATAAGATTGAGCCAAAACTATGGACCAAAATTGGGTCAAAAATGAAACTTCTCAGAACTGAATTTTTCCTTCATCAATAGATGCGCCTTCCCTTGGGCGAAGTTTCCAAGTCACTTTTTCTCCTGGATTAATGAGGGGAGGTCGAAGTTTCTAAGTCACTTTTTCTCCTGGATTGGTGAGGGGAGGCCTCATAATGTCGAGCCCTAGCTTTCAACAATGGCTTCTAGAACTGCTTTGATACCATGTTAGAAATTGGTAGTTGTAAAACCAAGACCACTAGAAGAAAGGCAGAGCACATAACCAAACTGGGTGTGGAGCTCATTTAACCACGGTGATGATCTATCACCTCCAAACCATAGACAATACAACACTATTGTCTCCCCTGAGCTCAGGCCTATCAATAGAGAACGATGTACATCAAAATGGATGTTGACCGAGCCTAAATTCTACTCCCCATGGCCTTTAAATGCCATTCATCATACACCCTTGTAGGTCGATTGTGGGCCACAATAGTGTCAATGGCCAAGCCTAAATTCTATCCCCAACGGCCTTAAAATGCCTTCAATTATACACCCTTAGTGTTCAGTGGTGGACCACCAAGGTGTTGGTGGGCGCCCAGTAACACTATGGTTGTCCACCACCAACCACTAAGTGTGTATAATGAACGGAATTTGAACGCCATCGCCTATACAAGTGAGGTTTGGCCATTAATAGTCATCATTCCTTTACGATTTTGAACATATTCCTATTCGTCTTCGTTTGCGAGATTTGAGGAACCAAATGATGCCTAACTGAGTGTACCAAGATTCTTCTTGCTCTGGCATCACTCTTCCTCCAATGAGACTTGTCTTCTTCAGCGTCTGGTTCTGGAACCTTCTCATTGACAAGATTTAAGAGATCATTTTCTTCCAAGATGAGAACTCTAGACTTCTAAGAGATGAAGTTTGTGGCTCCATCAAGATGCTCTTCAACCTTCATTCCAATCATCTTGCCTACAGATTTGAACTAGAAACCCTAGTAGGAGCTAGGTCAAAAATGAAATTTGGAATCTTGTGAAATTGAATCCAAAGGTTAATGTGCCTTATCAAGGTGAGTTGCTAGGAGATAAGATCAAGCTAGAACTACGAACCGAAATTGGGTCAAAAATGAAACTTCTCAGAACTGGATTTTTCTTTCATCAATAGATGTGCCTTCCCTTGGGTGAAGTTTCCATGTCACTTTTTCTCCTGGAATGGTGAGGGGAGGCCTCAGAATGTCAAGCCCTAGCTTTCGAAAAAGCCTTCAATAACTACTTTGATACCATGTTAGAAATTGGTAGTTGTAAAACCAAGATCCCTAGAAGAAAGATGGAGCACATAAACAAACTGGTTGTGGATCTCGTTTACCCACGGTGATGATCTATCACCTCCCAATCATAGACAATAAAACACAATTGTCTCCTCCGAGCTCAGACCTTTCAATAGAGAAGGATGTACATCAAAAATGGATGTTGACCGAGCCTAAATTTTGCTCCAAGTGGCCTTTAAATGCCATTCGTCGTACACCTTGTATGTCGAATGTGGTCCAAATAGTGTCAGTGGCCAAGATTGACTCCTATCCCTGACGGCCTTACAATGCCTTCCATTATACACCCTCAATGGTCGGTGGTGGACCACCAAGTTGTTAGTGGGCGCCCACTAATACTATGGTTGTCCACCACCGACCACTAAGGGTGTATAATGAACGACATTTGAACGTCATCGCCCATACAAGTCAGGCTTGGCCATTAACAATCATCATTCATTTATAGTTTTGAACATCTTCCTAGTCGTCCTCTTTTGCAATATTTGAAGAACCAAATGATCCATGACTGAGTCTACAAAGATTCTTCTTTGATACCATGTTAGAAATTGGCGGTTGTAAAACCAAGATCACTATAAGAAAGACTGAGCACATAAACAAACTAGGTGTGGAGCTCGTTTAACCACTGTGATGATCTATCACCTCCCAACCATGGACAATACAACATTATTTTCTCCCCCGCGCTCAAACCTTTCAATAGAGAACGATGTACATCCAAATGGATGTTGACTGAGCCTAAATTATGCTCCATGTGGCCTTTAAATTCCATTCGTCCTACACACTTATAGGTCGATTGTGAGCCACAATCGTGTCAGTGGCTAAGCCTGACTTCTATCCCCAATGGACTTAAAATTCCTTCCATTATACACCCTTAGTGGTCGGTGGTGGACCACCAAGGTGTTAGTGGGAACCCACTAACACTGTGGTTGTCCACCACTGACCACTAAGGGTGTGTAATGAACGGCATTTGAATGTTGTCGCCCATACAAGTCAGGTTTGGCCATTAACAATCATCATTCCTTTAGGGTTTTGAACATCTTCCTAGATGTCTTCTTTTGCAATATTTGAGGAACCAAATGATCCCTGACTGAGTCTACCAAGATTCTTCTTGGCATCACTCTTCCTCCAATGAGACTTGTCTTCTTCAGCGTCTGGTTCTGTAACCTTCTCATTGACAAGCTTTAGGACATCATTTTCTTCCAAGATGAGAACTCTAGACTTCCGAGAGATGAAGTTTGTGGCTCCATCAAGATGATCTTCATCCTTCATTTTGAATCATCTTGCCTGCAGATTTGAACTATAAACCTTAGTAGGAGCTAGGTCAAAAATGAAGTTTGGAACCTTGTGAAACTGAATCCAAAGGTTAATCTTCTTTATCAACGCTAGTTGAGAGGAGATAAGATTGAGCCAAAACTATGGACCGAAATTGGGTAAAAAATGAAACTTCTAAGAACTAGAATTTTTTTTATCAATAGAGACGTCTTCCCTTGGGTGAAGTTTCCAAGACATTTTTTCTCCTGGATTGGTGAGGGGAGGCCTGAGTATGTCAAGCCCTAGCTTTCGATAATGGCTTCTAGAACTGTTTTCATGCCATGTTATAAATTGGCAGTTGTAAACCCAAGATCACTAAAAGAAAGACAGAGCACATAAACAAACTGGGTGTGGAGCTCGTTTAACCACGGTGATGATCTATCACCTCCCAACCATAGAAAATACCACCACAAACCACTAAGGGTGTATAATGAATGAAATTTGACTGTCTTCAGGCGTACAACTCAAGCTTGGCCACTAACACGGTTATGGCCCACCATCGACCACTAAGGGTGTATAACGAATGGCATCCAAAGGCCACTGAGGCTGTAGTGTCTAAGCCTACATTCTATCCAATACAATATATAGGCATTCACTAGCCTCCAAAACCCTAATTCCCAAACTGATATTTTCTAGAGGATTGTTGTAGGTCACCCAGGATTGATCCATATGGATATCGGTGGCCACCCACCTGTTCCAATACCTCAGAGTACATCTTTCCAGTTTTGCGGTTTTTTACCTTTTTAGGGGTCTTGATCTTCCGGGGCCATTTTGAGGCCCTAAGCAATTTTTTTTCGATCCATTTTCCAAAGTGATTAGCTAAAGCTACACTTTGGAAAATGGGCAGTAAGAGTACAAAAACAAACTGGATGTGGAGCTCGTTTAACCACGGTGATGATCTATCACCGCCCAACTATAGACAATGGAACACTATTGTCTCCCCCGAGCTCAGACCTTTCAATAGAGAACGATGTACATCCAAATGGATGTTGACCGAGCCTAAATTCTACTCCCAATGGCCTTTAAGTGCCATTCGTCATACACCTTTTAAAGCATTGCATGGCTATGAGGCGCCGAGCTTCGCAGATCTATCCTTTGGAGACAGCAGAGCACCTAAGGCCAAATATTGGATATAGAACAGTCAGGATATTCTCAAAATCCTGAAAGAAAACTTATAGGCCGCACATAATCAACAAAAACTATACACAGATAGACACAGGGTTGAGAGGAGCTTCGAGGTAGGAGATCTGGTATATTTGCGATTACAATCATATAGGCAATCTTCCCTCAAACAAAAAGGGGCAGAAAAACTAAAACGTCGCTTATATGGTCCTTACAAGGTAATTCGGAAGGTTGGGGAGGTGGCTTATGAGCTAGAACTACCGAAAGAAAGAAAGATTCACAATGTATTCCATGTGTCCAGTCTCAAGAAAACATTAGGACAACACATTGCTCCATCCATAGAATTACCTCCTCTAGATGATGAAGGGCTACTGGTACTAATTCTAGAGCAAATCCCACAGGTACGAGAAAGGAAGCTCCAAAACAGGGTGATTCGAGAGTATCTGGTGAAATGGAAGGAATTACCCATGGAGGACGCCACATGGGAAGGAGAGCAGGTATTGCAGCATCCTAGTTTGCAGTTGCTTGAGGACAAACAATTTCAAGCAAGGAGGACTGTAATGTCCCCCCTCTAATTAAGCATACCAAACACCCGCTAACCTACTTAATTCCCATAGGTTTGAGCAGGTACTGCATAAGAGGGAATTGACTGAGTGGATTTGATACTTAGAGCACTACAGGACATTCCTTCAGCGTCAAGTCATCAATCGGACGGAAGAAGCCTTATTTATTTAGGCTTAAAAGTCAACATTAAAATAGAATTGCATGCAGGCAAAAGTAAAGCGAAAACCCTAAAAGTGACATGCAAACCATAAAATTTCATGAGATTCTATTTAAGAGGGTAATGAGACCAAAGAAGGTTACTTTATGATTATTATTGATTTCGAGCTCTGAGTAGCACAGCGTGCAACCACGACAGTTGGGGTTGAAGACGGTGTCTTCAGCTAACGAGGTTTCGGCAGTGCAATATCTGCCCTAGTCTCCTTCAGGATAAACCATTCAGGTTTGTCACCGCATCTATCGTATTCATCCTTATTCAGTGCTTCAGTGTATGCCAGAAGATTATTTGCAGGTTCATCCGTACAGCTGGGGAGGATTTAGCTAGGAAACCCCATGGCTTTCACCGGGAGTCCGAATCACCATATTTCTTCAGCATGTGGCCTGCATCCTCACCGACAAGATCACTCTACTGCTTTGAGTGATTATCATCCACCGGATTACTCAGCTGGAGCAGCTAGCAGCAGAATAGAGAAGAGTGGGGGTGTGAGCATCAGTCAGGTGAATCAATTCGCTAGGGTACCTGGAGAGGTCAAAACTCCTGCATGCTTTGACCATTTTCTCCTGCACGGGAACACCTACACTCTGACCAACTTTCAGCTGAAACAGACCATCCCTCCACCAAAAACGTCAACCTTAGCTGATTCAGACTGCTGGGGGTACTACAAAGGAAAAAGAGGTTATTTCTTAATCAGCTCGGCTTGTCTCGCATGCGTATTCTCTCATGAGTATTTTCAGCCAGCTTATCAGTGGTAAGTGTTACAATCTTTCCTACAAACCCTAACCCTAAATTCAACTATAATTTAGGACAATTTTGCATGGAAGTTTTGGATGCCCAGCTATTCAAGACTTTTGCATAGAATCAGTAGAATATCATTATTTGGGATATTACAGTTCTAGCTCACCATCGACCACGGACCACCACCGACCACTGAGGGTGTATAATGATTGGCATTTGAACGTCATCGAGGATACAAGTCTAGCTTGGCCACTGACACTATTCTGGCACACCATCGACCACTAAGGGTGTATAACGAATGGCATCCAAAGGCCACCGAGGTTGTAGTGTCTAAGCCTAGATTCTATCCAATACAATATATAGGCATTCACTAGCCTCCAAAACCCTAATTCCCAAATCGATATTTTTTAGATGAATGATGTAGGTCACCTAAGCTTGATCCAGATGGATATTGGTGGCGACCCACCTGTTCCACTGCCTCAGAGTACATCTTTCCAGTTTTGCGGTTTTTTACTTTTTTTTGGGTCTTGATCTACCAGGGCCATTTTGAGGCCCTATATCCATTTCCAAAGTGATTAGCTAAAGCTACACTTTGGAAAATGGGGAGTAAAAGTACCCGCCTTTTTTTCTCTCTTGGGTGGCTTTTTATTTCTCCCTACCCATGGATGACTTTGCACTAGTTTAGTTTCCCAATCAGAAATCCTTACTTTCCATCCTGCCCAATGCCCTTTTGTACTTTTGTTAACCCTCATATGTTGGAGATATGTTGACCAAGCCTAAAATCTACTCCCAATGGCCACTAACACTATTTTGGGCTTCCACTGCCTTCTTGTAGGAATCATGAGAGTCGTCTAGTCTTCATTTTCTTGCTGGAAGATCATCATAGTGTGGATGTTCATATCATCACCTAATTATCGATAGCACTAGAAGAATAATTTCGAACAATCACCATTCCTTGAGTTCTTGTGAGGAGTGTCTTCATCAACATCAGCGGTTGAGGCTTCATTCTTCCTTTGGTTTAAACTTCTAAAATTTCTGGAGAAGTGGCCATATGTTGATGAAGCATTGTATATGCGAGAGATCCTTCTTCTTCTTCTTCTTTTAATCTGGAGAAGGACTTGATATCCTTTCTTGGTGCTTGTGATTGTGAAACTTTGTTTTCTTTTCCTTGCCTTTCTTGGCATGGGCCATGAATGCTTGATTCTTCTAAGGTTGAGTGCCATGAAGTCTCTGTCTTGCTACAATCCTTGTTTCTTCATGGGTGCAATCTGTCCATAACCTGTCAAATTTGGGCAACTTGGTTCGACCACTTATGGTTTGAATGAAGGACTCTGAAGATGTTGGAAGACCATTTAGATTAGTGATGATAAGCTCCTTATCATCAATGGGTTCTCCACTGGGCCTTAGCTTGTCCATTAGTTCTATGATCCTCATGAAGTATGAGGCAATTGGTCCCGACTTGGACATATTCATATTTGATAGTTGGTTCCTCAACGTGAGAGTCACATTGATGCTATTGTGCTCAAATAAACTCTTTAGGGTTTTGAACATCTTCCTAGTTGTCTTCTTTTGCGAGATTTGAGGAACCAAATGATCTCTGACTGAGTCTACCAAGATTCTTTTTGTCTTGGCATCACTCTTCCTCCAATGAGACTTGTCTTCTTCAACTTCTGGTTCTGGAACCTTCTCATTGAAAAGATTCAAGAGATAATTTTCTTCCAAGATGAGAAGAACTCTAGACTTCCAAGAGATGAAGTTTGTGGCTCCATCAAGATGATCTTCAACCTTCGTTCCAATCATCTTGCTTGTAGATTAGAACTAGAAACCCTAGTAGGAGCTAGGTCAAAAATGAAATTTGGAATCTTGTGAAACTGAATCCAAAGGTTAATGTGCCTTATCAAGGCGAGTTGAGAGGAGTAAGATCGAGCCTTCTCAAAACTGGAAACTGCGGAATTGGGTAAAAAATGAAACTTCTCAGAACTGGATTTTCCCTTTATCAACAGATGCGCCTTCCCTAGGAAGAAGTTTCCAACTCATTTTTTCTCCTGAATTGGTGAGGGGAGGCCTCAGAATGTCAATCCCTAGCTTTCGACAATGGCTTCTAGAACTGCTTTGATACCATGTTAGAAATTGGCAGTTGTAAAACCAAGATCACTAGAAGAAAGACAGAGCACAAAAACAAACTGGGTGTGGAGCTCTTTTAACCGCGGTGATGATCTATCACCTTCCAACCATAGACAATATAACACTATTGTCTCCCCCAAATTTAGACCATTCAAAATAGAATGACGTACATCCAAATGGATGTTGACCGAGCCTAAATTCTATTCCCAATGGCCTTTAAATGTCATTCGTCATACACCATTATAGGTCGATTGTGGGACACAATAGTGTCAATGGCCAAGCCTCACTTCTATCCCCGATGGCCTTCAAATGTCGTTCATTATACACCCTTAGTGGTCGGTGGTGGAAAACCAAGGTGTTTGTGGGCGCCCACTAACACTGTGGTGGTCCACCACTGACCACCAAGGGTGTATAATGAACGACATTTGAACGAGTTCGGGGATACAAGTCAGGCTTGGCCCCTGGACACTGTTCTGGCCCACCATCGACCACTAAGGGTGTATAACGAATGGCATCCAAAGGCCACCAGGGCTGTAGTGTCTAATCCTAGATTCTATCCAATACAATATATAGGCATTCACTAGCCTTGAAAACCCTAATTTCCAAACCAGTATTTGTTAGGCGATTGTTGTAGGTCACCCAGGCTTGATCGAGATGGATATCGGTGGCCACCCACCTGTTCCACTGCCTTAGAGTACATCTTTCCAGATGGTTGTTTTTTACTTTTTTCCGAGTCTTGATCTTCCAGGCCCATTTTGAGGCCCTAAACTCTTTTTTTTTCTGATACATTTTCCAAAGAGTACTTTCCTTTTTTTTTCTCTTGGTGGCTTTTTATTTCTCTCTACCCATGGAAGACTTTGCACTTGTTTAGCTTCGTAATCAGTAAGCCTTGCTTCCCATCCTGCCCAATCCTCTTTAGTGGTTTTGTTAACCCTCATATGTTGGATATATGTTGACCAAGCCTAAACTCTACTCCCAATGGCCACTGACACTATTGTGGGCTCCCATTGCCTTCTTGTAGGAATCAAGAGAGTGCTCTAGTCTTCATTTTCTTGCTGGAATATCATCATATTGTGGATCTTCATATCATCACCTAATTATGGATAGCACTAGAAGAAGAATTCCGAACAATCATCATTTGTTGACTTCTTGTGAGGAGTGTCTTCATCAACATCAGCGCTTGAGGCTTCATGCTTCCTTTTGTTTAAACTTCTACAATTCCTGGCAAAGTGGCCATATGTTGATGAAGCATTTTATATGTGCAAGATCCTTCTTCTTCTTCTTCTTCTTCTTTTAATCTGGAGAAGGACTTGATCTCCTTTCTTGGTGCCTTTTATTGTGAAACTTTCTTTTATTTTCCTTGCCTTTCTTGGAATGGGCCATGAATGTTGGATTCTCCTAAGCTTGAGTGACATGAAATCTCTGTCTTGCTATAGTCCTTGTTTCTTCATGGGTGCAATCTGCCCATAACCTATCAGATTTGGGCAACTTGGTTTGACCACTTATCATTTGAATGAATGAATCCCAAGATGTTGGAAGACCATTTAGAGTAGTCATGATAAGATCCTTATCATCAATGGGTTCTCCACTGGACCTTAGCTTGTCCATTAGTTCTATGATCCTCATGAAGTATGAGGCAATTGGTCCCGAATTGGACATCTTCATATTTGATTGTTGGTTCCTCAACGTGAGAGTCACATTGATGATATTGTGCTCAAATAGACTCTTTAGGGTTTTGAACATCTTCCTAGTTGTCTTCTTTTGCAAGATTTGAGGAACCAAATGATCCCTGACTCAGTCTACCAAGATTCTTCTTGCTCTGGCATCACTCTTCCTCCAATGAAACTTGTCTTCTTCAACTTCTGGTTCTGGAACCTTCTCATTGACAAGTTTTAAGAGATCATTTTCTTCCAAGATGAGAACTCTAGACTTACAAGAGATGAATTTTGTGGCTCCATCAAGATAATCTTCAACCTTCATTCCAATCATCTTGCCTGCAAATTTGAACTAGAAACCTTAGTACAAGCTAGGTCAAAAATGAGATTTGGAATCTTGTGAAACTGAATCTAAAGGTTAATGTGCCTTATCAAGGCAATTTGAGAGGAGATAAGATCGAGCCAAAACTATGGACCGAACAATACGAAACTTGAAACCCTAATTTCCACAGTACGAGATTGGGTCAAAAATGAAACTTCTCAAAAAGACATTTTTCCTTCATCAACAGATGCTCCTTCCCTAGGGCGAAGTTTCCAAGTCACTTTTTATTTTGAATTGATGAATGGAGGCCTCAGAATTTCAAGCCCTAGCTTTCGACAATGGCTTCTAGAACTGCTTTGATACCATGTTAAAAATTGGCAGCTGTAAAACCAAGATCACTAGAAGAAAGACGGAGCACAGAAACAAACTGGGTGTGGGGCTCATTTAACCACGGTGACGATCTATCACCTCCCAAACATAGACATTACAACACTATTGTCTCCCTCGAGCTCAGACCTTTCCATAGAGAATGATGTACATCCAAATGGATGTCGACCGAGCCTAAATTCTACTACCAATGGCCTGTAAATACCATTCATCATACAACCTTATAAGTCGATTGTGGGCCACAACAGTGTCAGTGGCCAAGCCTAACTTCTATCCCCTATAGCCTTCAAATGTCATTCATTATACACACTCAGTGGTCAGTGGTGGACCACCAGGGTGTTAGTGGGGCTCCCCCTAACACCCTGGTGGTCCACCACCGACCACTAAGGGTGTATAATGAACGACATTTGAATTTTGGATGTCATCGTGGATACAAGTCAGGCTTGGCCACTGACACTGTTCTGGCCCACCATCGACCACTAAGGGTGTATAACGAATGGCATCCAAAGGCCACCAGGGCTGTAGTGTATAATCCTAGATTCTATCCAATACAATATATAGGCATTCACTAGCTTCCAAAACCCTAATTCCCAAACCAATATTTGCTAGACAATCGTTGTAGGTCACTCAGGCTTGAACTAGATGGATATCGGTGGCCACCCACCTGTTCCACTACCTTAGAGTATATCTTTCCAATTTGGCGGTTCTTACTTTTTTTTTGGGTCTTTATCTTCTCGGGGCCATTTTGAGGCCCTAAACGGTTTTTTTTTGCAATCCATTTTCCAAAGTGATTAGCTAAAGCTATAGTTTGGAAAATGGGGAGGAAGAGTACCTGCCCTTTTATTTTCTTTTGGTGTCTTTTTATTTCTCCCTACCCATGCACGACTTTGCATTTGTTTAGCTTCCCAATCAGTAAGTCTTACTTCCCATCCTGCCCAATCCCCTTTAGTACTTTTGTTAACCCTCATATGTTGGAGATATGCTGACCAAGCCTAAATTCTACTCCCAGTGGCCACAGACACTATTGTGGGCTCCCAATGCCTTCTTGTAAGAATCATGAGAGTACTCTAGTCTTGATTTTCTTGTTGGAAGATCATCATAATGTGCATCTTCATATCATCACCTAATTATGGAGAGCACTAGAAGAAGAATTTCGAACAATCAACATTCCTTCACTTCTTGTGAGGAGTGTCTTTATCAACACCAACGGTTGAGGCTTCCTGCTTCATTTTGTTTAAACTTCTACAATTTCTGGCAAAGTGGCCATATGTTGATGAAGCATTGTATATGCGAGAGATCCTTCTTCTTCTTCTTCTTCTTTTAATATGGAGACGGACTTGATCTCCTTTCTTGGTGCTTGTGATTGTGAAACTTTCTTTAATTTTCCTTGCCTTTCTTGGCATGGGCCATGAATGCTTGATTCACCTTAGGTTGAGTGCCATGAAGTCTCTGTCTTGCTACAATCATTGTTTCTTCATGGGTGCAATCTGCCCATAACCTGCCAAATTTGGGCAACTTGGTTCGACCACTTATGGTTTGAATGAATGACTCCCAAGATGTTGGAAGACCATTTTCAGTAGTCATGATAAGCTCCTTATCATCAATGGGTTCTCCACTAGACCTTAGCTTGTCCATTAGTTCTATGATCCTCATGAAGTATGAGGCAATTGGTTCCGACTTGGACATCTTCATATTTGATAGTTCGTTTCTCAACGTGAGAGTCACATTGATGATATTGTGCTCAAATAGCCTCTTTAGGGTTTTGAACATCTTCCTAGTTGTCTTCTTTTGCGAGATTTGAGGAACCAAATGATCCTTGACTAAGTCTAGCAAGATTCTTCTTGCTCTGGCATCACTCCTCCTCCAATGAGACTTGTCTTCTTCAGCTTCTGGTTCTGGAACCTTCTCATTGACAAGCTTCAAGAGATGATTTTCTTCCAAAATGAGAAGAACTCTAGACTTCCAAGAGATGAAGTTTTTGTTTCCATCAATATGATCTTCAACCTTCATTCCAATCATCTTTCCTGCAGATTTGAACTAGAACCCCTAGTAGGATCTAGGTCAAAAATGAAGTTTGGAATCTTGTGAAACTGAATCCAAAGGTTAATGTGTCTTATCAAGGTGAGTTGAGAGGAGATAAGATCGAGCCAAAACTATGCACTGAACAACATGAAACTTGAAACCCTAATTTCCACAGTAACTACGGCAACTGCGGAATTGGGTCGAAAAGGAAACTTCTCATAACTGGATTTTTCCTTCATCCGCAGATGTGCCTTCCCAAGGGTGAATTTTCCAAGTCACTTTTTCTCCTGAATTGGTGAGGGGAGGCCTCAAAATGTCAAGCCCTAGCTATCAACAATGGCTTCTAGAACTGCTTTGATACCATGTTAGAAATTGGCAGTAGTAAAACCAAGATCGCTAGAAGAAAGACAGAGCACAAAAACAAACTGGGTGTGGAGCTCGTTTAACCACAGTGATGATCTATCGCCTCCCAACCACAGACAACACAACACTATTGTCTCCCCCGACCTCAAACCTTTCAATAGAGAATGATGTACATCGAAATTGATGTTGACCGAGCCTAAATTCTATTCCCAATGTCTTTAAATGCCATTCGCCATACACCCTTATAGGGCAATTGTGAGCCACAATAGTGTCAGTGGCCAAGCCTAACTTCTATCCCCGACGACCTTCAAATGTCATTCATTAAACACTCTCAGTGGTCCACGGTGGGCCACCAAGGTGTTAGTGGGCGCCCACCAACACTGTGTTGCTCCACCACCGACCACTAAGGGTGTATAATGAACGCCATTTGAACGTCAACGGGGATACAAGTCAGGCTTGGCCACTGACACTTTTTTGGCCCACCATCGTCCACATGGGGTGTATAACGAATGGCATCCAAATTCCACCAAGGTTGTAGTGTCTAAGCCTAGATTCTATCTAATACAATATATAGGGATTCACTAGCCTCCAAAACCTTAATTCCCAAACCGATATTTGCTAGGCGATTGTTGTAGGTCATCCAGGAAAAGGAAAAGGGATCGACATCGAATTCATTGCATATCCAGCGAGTGGCTTGCTCGCAGCTTGAAACTGAGTTACCTCGTCAAATGATTATAATCAGGGCCGCAATAAAGTAATGCTTAAATTCATGTGTCATTCATAAGGGAGGTAAAATGGTTGATGCTTACTTACTAATGTGCCAGCTTTAACTTATTATAGGGGTCTATTACATACTACATCTTTCTCATCCACGCTGATTGTTTTACACAATCCCCAATGCTCTTCACGCTCCTACTTCCTTGCATTTTATGCTGACAACATGCAAGTTGGCGATGGGTGACGAAATCATCTATTCAACGTTGGCGATGGGTGATGGATAGTACCCTGATACCACTTGCATTTGGAAAGCCATAAGCACCCCGTAGTAGAATCATTAATGCTGCTGCGGGGGCTCTGACATACATAAGTCGTCCATGCGTCTCCACTTTTCTAGCAAGGTATTTCCAATCTAAAGTTATAAGAGGAAATCATATTCATCATCGCCTCAAAGGTCATGCCCATGATCTTGTCCATCTCTTGTAGAACCCATTGATCGATGCGGCCATGCTCCCAATCCCATGCTCCATGCCATATGGACATGACCTATACGGAAAATACAGTGCATTAATTTCATCTTCATTCTAATTTTGAATTCAATAAAGGCCCCTAAGATTCAAAATCCGATCAGGAATTTGTAAACCTTCCTCTTCAGAATGTAAATCCAGTTGAGACCCTGACTCTTTATAGGATGGGAAGGAAGAAAGGAAAGTACATGCACTATAGCACAAATTTATCCAAAAACGGGATTCAGGGTATCAAAGGCTCACAAGGGACTGCAGATCATATCAGACAACATTTAATTGTCTTAAGTAGCTAAGTATTCGGGTCAATATCCTATCACTCTTTTCCAACTAAGGAATGGCCTCCCACACAAGTTCCAAACTCCCAAGGAGTACAAAAGCAGTCACATCTGCAAAATAAAGGATGACAATCGAACGTTATAAGATACTTTGCAAACAAGAAAACCCTAACTACTAGGATGAGATGACCAATGGAAGATTCAATTGTAAAGGTAAAGTTGTTAACTAGTCTACTTTAAGTGGTAAAAGGAAACCATAGCATCCTTTCATTTCAATATTATTCAAACGTTTAATATTCGTTATAAAACTCATAAGGCCGTTAGTGGTATAGATATATGTTGGATGTAAAATTATACAATGATATGTCATGTCTCTATAGATTATCTAACTGTGTTGACGCACAGGGACTTAAGAGTCAATGGTTGCAATCATCCAAATTCGCAATCGTTGGTCAACTAGTGTATAAAGATTTGTAAAAGACATTGGATCATGCCCATGCAAGTACATCAATAATACCAAGGCCTTGATAGCCCAAGATAGATAAGGCATTTCCACGAAATAACGGTTTGATGCTTGCTTCCCCAATCTGAGGTGGCTTATCGCTATCCCTAAATCGCTTACTTTGCATGTTAATAACTTTTGGCAATTAGCAATAATACCAAGGTCGTGATGGCCCAAGATAGACAAGACATTTCCACAGAATGACGGTTTGATGCTTGCTTCCCCAATATGAGGTGGCTTATCGCTATCCCTGAATCGCTTACCTTTCCCGTTAATAACTTCTGGCAATTAGCATTCCCACCAGAGGATGTTGGTCCAGTAGCCGCAGAATTGCGCTCCAGAGCAGTGGCACCTCCGAACAAAATCAAACGAGGGCCAATATATCCAGGAGTGCCCTCTTCACCGACGGCTGTCACCGTGGTTAACGTGTACCCGCATCATGACCCCGGATTTGGTTGGTTGGTTTGCAGTCTTATACTCTAGATTTCATAAATAAATAAAACTGAAACCCTGTGTATACACAAAACCAAGAAACACCCTTGGCCTCGCACTTTTCTTTCTCTAGTTTACAATTAGAAAAGATATATGGGAGTTTTACAAATATTAAAATTATTTTTTCTAATGGTTTTGTTCCAACATGTAATATGTTGTTTTATTGATAATCAAAGTTATATAAAAATTACATAATTATAGGTTTAAGAATTATTTCTCTATTAAATAATAGTTGTATGGGTTTAATAATAGTTTCATTATTAAATGATAGTCTTTTTACTAAATAGTAATAATAATAAATAGTATTAAGCACGTGATTTAATATCCTATTCCTATTATTTTGTTTATTTAAATTGATGATTGTTTTTCCCATGAAATAATATAAGCTTAGATCTATTTTAATTCTAGTTGTATCAAATGTAGAGATACATTAAATTTCTTGAGGTGTAAACATTTTTTTCAATTTTAAGACTATAAGAATTTGCACCTCGATAGATTTGATTCCTATGGAGGCTTCATAGAGCAAGAGTTAGAAGAATTTGCACCTCAATAGATTTAAGTCCTATGAAGGCTTCATAGAGCAAGAGTTAAAATGGATCTATGTTGGTTGATTTTAAGAAATTAAATTCATGCATTAATTTCACCAAATAAAATTATCTTAATAATTCATATGGTGACTCCAAGATTTTATGCTGAGTATTTATGCCAAGAGTTGATGCCAGGTAGGTTTTACTAGATCCAGTAATCCATGTCAAGTGTTGATGCCAGGTTTCAATGCACTCAATCCCAAGAGGAAATCCAAAAGTAGCCGATAGATAATATGGATAGAGAGTGAAATCCAAGAGTTAAGAGTGCCTCGTAGTCCACGGCATAAGCCCACATAAACTATCTTAGTCTATGCATCTCTTCCCACACTTACCCTTACGGTATCGTTGTCATGGTACGCGGTTTTAAGAAGTCTCCATTAAAATCATAATAAAGCTGTATAGAAAGTACTACTTCTCATTGATATACGAGCTCGCATGGAGACGTTGAACTAGACACTATCTGTTGATCCCATGCACTTAGTTCCATGTGTGGCTGGACAAAAACAACTAGTGGTCCAATGGGGAATCAAAGTCCGGGCCAATACCGTGTAGTCAATACCTCTTA
The DNA here is from genome assembly GCA_001517045.1 of Pseudotsuga menziesii. NCBI lineage: Eukaryota > Viridiplantae > Streptophyta > Pinopsida > Pinales > Pinaceae > Pseudotsuga > Pseudotsuga menziesii. Next base: position 938,622 of record LPNX010681806.1, on the reverse strand, counting down.
TTGGATTGTCGGATTGTCCAAGTATATATTAAACTTGTCCATTTGTTGAGGAGGTTATCTAGCACCATTCCCTAAGTACACCACCTTATAATAGAAAGTCCCCCACATGGTAGGACCAGACCTCGGCAGTAAGAAGGGGTATAGCTCTCTTACTTTCTTGCATTTTAATCCCGGGATAAGAATAGCCCAGGTAGGTAGGTACGTCTTCCTCCAGTAAGTGCTAAGGAGGTCATTGTTATCCGATCAATAATAGACAATTTCTTTTCGATAGATATCCTTTTATAAGAAAATCATGGATCCCAGTCTCAGCATTGCTAGAATATGCCCATCCAGACTGCATTTCTACGATATCTGTTACTTGCCTTTTCATGTTAGTGCCTTCCTGCTACCAACCACCTCTTCTATTTAACCACTTATAGAGAAGAAAGAAACCGCTACGCGCCTATCATCCTATTTAGGAATGCCCCAAACAGCATTGGATCAGATTGGATCGGATGGGCTTCACATAGAGAATCGCGGGCATTCGAAAACAATTGATGAATTAATCATACTTGGGTACCACTCCTATTTCTCTTATGCCTATTCACCTTAACTGTTTTATCAACCCACCCGATTCACCATCTTATGATGACTTTATCTATTGCCTTTTTAAAATCTTTGTAGTCGATAAAGAATCTAAGAGTCCCATCCTTCTTCTTCACAAAGATAATTGACGTTCCCTAGGGTGAAACATTGGGCTTGATCAATCCATGATCAATGAGCTTTTGAAGTTGCACCCCCAACTCCTGAAGCTCAGGTACTGTAATACGGTAAGGATATTTCGGTATAGGTTCAGTCCCTAGTTTCAATGGTATAGAAAAAGCAAATTGTTGAACTAGAGGCAATCCTGGTAATTATGGGGAAACACATCCTGGTATTCTGCTAACTCTGGGTGTAGCTGAGCAGAGGTCCGACGGAAGGAGGTCTCTACTAAAAGGAGAGGAATATTCTCCCTCAAAAACTATCTCTACGATGTATATTCTACAACCCTTCTTCATGCACTTCCTGGCCTTCTTTGCTGATATGAAACACAAAGTGATCTCTTGCTTGATTCCCTCAATCACACTCTCCCTCTGGTCAAGCAACTCCATCCCTTGAGTCACCCAAATCATCTTGACAATGAACTACCCCTTTGAAACAGTCTTCTCTAGCTCGGTGGGATTAAAGCCAATCCATTCCAATAATTAGGTCATAGGATCCTAGGGCTGTACTATATAGTTTCATCTTTGTATAACAATCACCAGTCTAGACGACACACTCGTTGACAAGGGAACCTATGGATTCCTTACATCCTAAATCCATCTCTACCAGTTTGAATTCATCTTGAACTTGGGCTTTCAAACCACAGCTAGTCAATGCAAAATGTGAAATAAAACTATCTGTTGCACCAGGATAAATCAAAATAGATAATCGAAGATTGTTAATCCTAGTTGTAGTCTCTATTACTATGGATTGATGCTCAGCCTAATGGTTTGCCACTACTGCATGAATCTGATGTTGTCCTGGACCCTGTCCCATCTTGGCCTCTCCCTCTCTCTGTGCTGGCCCAACCTTATATTGAGGGCAATCATATGCAGTTCTCCACAAGTCCAACATCTAACCTATCCATGCTTTCTTATTCAAACTAAACCACACTGAATATTCCCTCTGCCTCTAGCTCTACCTCCGCCGTGAGTTTCTTGGTCTCTATGACCTGCTTACAGAACTACTGGTGCTACTGTTGCTACTCTAGCGGTCCTGACCTGTTGGTCCCGAAATCCATACCTACACCCTCCAACTCTAGGAGTCTTAGTTGGGTCACAAGCGGGTTCAAAGTTACTCCTTGTGGTTCAACCAGCCATATTCAGTTTCCTCTGAACCCGTCTTCCTAAGATTGTGGTTTGAGACATGGTCTTGGGCTTCCACATCACGACCTTAGTGCGAACTACTATATCCATTCCATGCAATAACTTGTCTGCTTACCTATAGTCATTTGCCATGTAGTCCACATGGTGAACTAGTGAAAAGAACTCTGCCTCATACTCTTCTTCTGATCTCCCCTTCTGCCTCACTGTATTAAAAACTTGTTTATAAGTGATTTCCATAATCACTGATAGAGTAAGGTAAGATTCAGTCATAGTAAGTAAGAGTTAACAAGAAATAGGTAATAGTAGGAGTAAGTAGAGCCTCTCCTCCCCATATAAAAAGTATTGAGGTGGAAATTACCTATTTTTATCACAAGCACCACTTCCCTATAAAAGAAATAACCACATTCCTTTCCCTCAGAAGCGCAAGACCTCCAAACCTTACGGAATCGACAATAAAATAGAAAGCTTCATCTGGCCTCTAGGTCAAGGGAATGAAGAAATGAATTATTTTCAAATGTTTGACCTAGTATCATAGATATAGTAAGCGAACTTATAGGCCCAATATGTTCTTTGTGAATTCACCCATGAAAAGTATTGGAAAGGGAAAGCAAATAAACCATACATAAATAGAGGACTCTAGGGTGCGTGTTAGTTGGCAAAACCCTTCTGGGATAATAAACCAAAGTAGGATTTGACTCTCTTGGGTTGATAGTTGGTTCCACCCTTATCATTTGACTAAAAAAATGAGAAGCAAGAAAGAGTAATGAGAAAGGAGTGCTCAAGCTTAGGAATATCAAAAAGATTCCTAACCAGCAAGACTAAAGATCAATGATTGCTTAAAATCTATAAAGCAAGATTCCTGACCAATAAGAGTAATGAGCAATGAGTGCTCAAGCTCTATATCTCAATAATTCATTGCGGGTTCAGAACCAACCTTGACTAAGTTGCCCAGAAAAGGTTGACTCTTGGCTCCTTGAGGCAAGGGACTATTTTTTGCAATATTTTTCTCGTTTTTGGGGCCCTAATGGAATGAGGTGTCTCCTATTTTACCTTAATGAGGTGTCCTACTTGGTGTGATGATTGGTGTATTCGCTGTTATAGTTAAGGTTAGGTTAGTCCTAGTGTGGTAAGCTTGGCTTCTGGATTTGGGTGTGCTTTGCTAAGGGTTAAAGGCTCACGGCATCTGGCTTCTGGGTTATAGGAAAAATAAGGTGAAAAGGTTAAGTCAAAGTCCCTTAGTGGAAGGTCCCTGGTTCAAGGCAAAAGGCTGCATACTTCTGGCTCCTTTCCTAGCTGAAGGTCCTATCTCCACGAACTGTACCAGCTTGGGTTTATAGCATGATGTATTCTAGCTTCAAAGCAAATGAATGCATCCAGGAACTCATATAATAAAAGATTACCCCTGTAATAATAAATGTTATCTCGGACCCCCTAAAAGATAGGTTTATCTGAATAAAAAAGTAAAATGAGAAGGACCCGGAGGGACTTGAGGTACGAGGGGAAGGTTATATGAAATATGTTCCAAGAAAACTTAGTATCTGCACTTAACCTGAGGCAAAAGAGAAATAATTCCATCCACGCTACCCCGCCTCGTACTTACCGTATGGGTGGATGTGCTCCATATGGCGGCAACTTGGCTCTCTCCTTTGGTGGGCCGACAAATGATTGTGAAGTTGCACGGAGTATGGTGTGAAGGGAGACTTTTATCTCGCATATGAAGGGAGACTTATCTCCTATGTATGGTGTCCTGGACACATATCTTTTTCATATGGTTTCAACAAGGCTGAAGGTTAAAGTTTACAGGTTCCTCCTCGGTGAGAGGCTAAGGGTTAATTCAAGGATGAAGGCTGGCTATATATAGGTTTTTCGTGTGTATCTTTCTTGGTGATTCGATCGGTTAGCAGAAGACAAACTCTCGGTTTTCATAATACCAATCCTCCAGTTCCATTGTCTCCATTCTTTTCACTCAGTACTCTGCTCATATCTAGCTTTATGTAAAAACTATACTATAAACCATGGACTCCTAATAAAAAAATGTAATATCACAAGCTTCTTTTATTAGTCATGTTTATCTTATAGAGAACTGTTTCCAAACTAACCTACCCACATGAACTGATAGACCTATTTTTCCCTATACCACTTGCTTCATGAATCGCTTACTTAAAGGGTAAAGCAGAAGGTGAAAGGAAGCAAAAGGCTTCCCTGGTGAAAGGCTAAGGCAGAAGACCCTTGGTGAAAGTCTCTTGGTATCTGTTGGACACCTAGTGGGGATTTGGAAAAAGGCTTCCATTGGCTGTTTACTGGCTTATGGTGGATGACCCGTGTAGCTTTTGGTGGTTAGATATGACCCTTATGGCTATGAAACTTACTATTGGCTATGCTCTATGACAACTATGACTAGTTGGTTTACTATATATATAAGATATTTTCTTAATAGAAAGCTTTCTATTCAAAAGTGAGCTTATTTATTTCCTTGTTTGAATAGTAATTTGTTCTATAAAATTCGGAAGTATACCGATGCTAACTCTTCCCAACACTCTTCCGTCCTCAGGGGTCTGAACGCCGCATGCTGCTCGTATCTCCCGCTGGTGTTTAGGAATTGTTGGTTCCACAGTTGTGCCCTTTTCTCACAAGGGATCTCCGATCACTTACACCCCCTTACCCACACTATAGTGCTGGGTTCGTTGTCGCATACATGAGGGAACAGTGGATCTAAATTGGGAAGAACACTGCCTGCCTATTAATATGTAATTTACGTTTGCTATTAGTAACTTATTATTATATATAGAGCCTCTCCCTATCTAAAGAGTTAGCCCTACCTCTATATTCGCTGGTGGACCTAAGGGTTCGGGGGGTGTCTCTGGGATCTTGCCCTAGATAGGATTCTATTCCTTATTATTCTCAATAATCTGTCCGATCCTGCAATTCCGTTCAATGCCCCCCTCTTTATAATGGGACCAGTTGCAATATATACGTTGCATAATCTTAAGGTGTTTTCGAATTAATGTTTTCCGGCCCTAACCCTCCATTTCCCTACTATTTACTATAAGGGGATCGCCCCTCCTTTCTAAGGAGGTTCTGCCTTTTTATTCTCGCCACCCAGTGATGTTGAAGGAACCAACTGGATAGAATGAGTAATACGAAGAAGGGATGCTTTCAAAAAATTATCTCTGAGATCAGGAATCCGTGGATCGCCGACGGCAGCTACCCAATATTGGTTGGTCTCTCGCCCCTAGCCACATACGTGGGTTCGGTCCATCCAATCCCATTGTAACTCTCTTTCACCTGCTCATGGCTAGATCGTAGGATCGCCCCGCTACTAAACCAACGAGGAAGGGAAACCATTAGAAAGTATTGGCCCGAGTCAATTCCCATTCCGAAGGGGCTCTCCAGTCCAATAGTGCTTGTCCATAGCCCTCGAATGCTTCCTAGGCTTAGATTCTATTTCGATAAATATACCCTTGACAGAAACATAGCCCTTGACCCTCTTGCCCTCAAAAGGACAAGCCCTCCGGACCTCCGGGTCCTTGTTCTCGGTAAAATCATGATTCTTTCAATACTGTAGGCCCCCGCTATTCACCTTTGTTAGCAGGATTTGAATTTATGATATTTTTTCTATTTGTGGCTGGCTAGCTGGCACAAGGTGAGTGGGGTACAGGGCCACTAAGTGTTTGGTTTTTTTGATGATTATGCATGGTATCGAACTATTTGCTATCATATCTCAGTTCAGTTCAATATTGAATCTAAAAGAAACTTGGCCTTAATAAGGAATAGTGGGTTCGGTACGGTTGACCATCGATGTGAAAGCAATAACCCCAACCCGACCAAAACACTACTGATAGATTAGTTGAGTTGCTTCATTTCTCAAGAGTTAAGATGGATCTATGTTGGTTGATTTTAAGAAATTAAATTCATGCTTTAATTTCACCAAATAAAATTATCTTAATAACTCATATGGTGACTCCTTTACATTCATTTATCAATCCTCAAAAGCACTTATAATTCATGTGTAAAAATTGAGTAGAGGGCTTTGACACTATAGAGAACCCTCTTTTTGAAAATGCCAGCGCATAAATGAAAAGAATGAAGGTATTTTTTCTTGTTTTCCTTTTCATTTAACACTAGCTAAGTACTGATTGAACTCGGTGAGTGTTGATAAATTCATCAAGTACACATGGAACTAATCAAACTCGCCCAGGCAAGTTTGACCAATTCAATTTAATTCAACTAGTTTTGGGGTTGAACCTTCAACATAGTTGACTTGGCAGGTATAATGAACCAAATCTTGTAAACAAGGTATCAATCAGAAGCTCTGAACTTACTTGGAAAAATATAGTGATAACAAACGTATTGAGTATGTCTATTGCAACTCAATAGAACCGTATTTTCCCACCAAACTAATTTAAAAGGAGTTGCATTTTTTCACCAAACTAATATAAAAAGAGTTGCAGTGACACTCAAGGGTATTGTTCATGAATTCCTCAAACACTACTTTATAGTGTTAAGTGGGCATCCGTATAAAGATATTTAATGGGCATCAATGATCATAGCAGTAAATCACAATCCAATTTTTTTTACTAGAATTTGATATTTCTCAATTCATCTTCTCCAATAACTTTTCACTGGAAAATGCATAGCTCCATCTTAAATTTGGCCAATTTACAATGTAGACAATTTAATCTTAGAGCTGACATGAGCTTGGTTCTATAAAAATAAATTATATATTTTTTTAATCAGCATGTGCAATGTGAGCGTTACAAATATGACACATATCACTCATTTGGGTTGTACATAACGCCTCTCAAGGCAATTATAAATGATATTAATTATATTTGGCTAATTAAAAATTGGAGTGGGTTAAGGAGTTTTACTATCAATTCTTTAATTGAAGATTGACTTTTACAATACCTATGTGGTGAGAATAATTGATCTTTTATTAGTGATAAGTTGTTTTGAATTTGGTGGATTTGGTCCTCGATGCATTTAGATGGTGAACGCATTTTTTTGAATGCCTCAACTTTTGTATTAATGTGCAACTCCTTATTCCTAGGTGTTTTGTTGCATCGATCTATTTAGTAGAGGTGTCCCCTAACCCCTTATATTTTTGTGTTAACAACAAATACATTAGGTAATTCCATGAAGTTGATGGCATCCATGGGCACATATAGTGTATTTCTCTCTCATATGGTTTAGATCTAATTAACAACCATTTTACAGATGATTTGTTCATTTTTGTGCATGCAAATCTAGGATCAATTGATCGAGCCAGGGACGATTTGGCTATTTTTGTAAGGTATTAGGGGAAGCAGTTAATGATCAAATTGATTATTAGTTGGTTGGTTTCTTCACTAGATCCCTCCAACTTTGAATTTTGTTCGCCGAGATGTTATTGTGCATTATCTTGGCATTCCCTTTGGTGTGGGGCTTTCTATGGTTTCCATGTGGGATTAATGTCTTCAACATTTGCAATGAAAACTTATCCTTTGGCATAATAAGGGCCTCCTATTTGTTTGGAAATGGAGAATTTTGGGGAGGACTCTTTAAGATTCTCACATCTATTATGTTTTATGTTAGTTGCCTAGTAAGGCATAATTTCAATAGTTGGAGTAGATATTGCAGTCATACTTATAATGTGGAGACTCAAGGCATAATTCTTGCATCCAAGTGGGTGGTTTATTGTCCAAAGGGATCTTCTCTATGGGCTGTCCTATTGAAACATATATTTCTCACTTCTCAACATATTGGCAAGATATAAGGGTCCTTTTGTTTATGTTTGTTGCATCAGACAGGTTCTTCCACTTTGGTTTTGTGCCTTACGTGTGGAAGTCGTCACTAATACCTTTCAAGGAATTAAGAAATTCACTTTAATTAAAGGAATTATTAAAATGAGTGCCTTTTTATAAGTAATTTGTGTTAGGATTTATAATCATCCCTTATTCGAACTGTCTATTAGATTATATTAGCCTAACTTAGGAGTCTTTTATTTATTACTGGGTCCACTAGTATCATTGGGTCCACTTGGCCTAATGGGGCCACATGTACTAGTCACTAGAGTGTGGGGAACACCAATAGAGGATAAATGGAACTAACTGCACTTGCATGCATCAGTTTAGGCGCCTCCTAGACCAATCCCTACATTTTAGGAGCCACTGGGAGTGTCGGCACCAATTTCATTCAGTTGATGGGAGTTGGTAACTAGTTAAGCTTAGTTACTCTTCAGTTACATTCAGTAAGTTCTCCTCCAATTCAGTTAGCGCCAATGGTTGCATGTGGGAAGGCGCTAGTTCTCACCTAATTCTCACCTACCACTGTAATTAGACTGGTTCAACTGAATAAAGGAGTTGTAGTCCTACCAGCGACAGATCTGTCTGTAGCGGAGTCCCCCAGCACAAATCTAGTTTAATATACCCTCCCTTTGCCCTAATCTATATGCCTTACAAGATTGAAGACTGTACTGGAGAAAATTATTTCTACCTTAGCAACCTGGACGAAGAAAAGATGCAACTGCCTGCAAACGAGAAAATTCTAAAGACTTAAAACCTAGATGGAATTTGATGCCATTACCAGATTAGTAGAGTAAGAGAAATAAGCTCTCTTGAGTAGCCGAATGACCCATCCACATAAGTAATTCGAAAGCAAGTTAATTTGAATAAGTTTATCCCGTGAATGTAAAGGCAAAGGTCGTGCTACCGAGGATGGATGACCAATTCCTTTCGCCCTACTCTTATTAAGGGGTACCTGATTACATTTCCATTTGGAGCCCTACATCCACAAAGGAATTGTTTCACTTGTTTTATGTGCGAGACATTTTGAAAGAAAACAGAGAAAACTGGCCAACTAGATGGCTCCATCTCAGCCTCTTCTATACGTCTCTCTCCATCTCCCATCATGAGTCAACTTGACCTAACCTACAGTCCTTCCTTTACTTTTGTGTATGTAATGCCTTCCGTCAGCAGCCCACAGGTACAGGGGAAAACACATTTCTCATGCACAAAATTATCTTCCTTGATTCCAAATATTAGTTAAAGTTTGAATAAACCGTTCTTAGATGTGTTCCAATATTTAAAATTGTTTTTGATGGATTAAGAATTAGTTTTCATGAAATAATTTAACTACTCAACATCTACAAGCATTTGGTAGGAGTAAAAATATGCTCATTAATTATCACTGATTCATGTCAAGTGACTTGGTTTTCTTCATTAAAAATCAGTCAACCCCATTTGTGGATAGTAACCAATAAATCGCTGACAATTTCGATAGGTTTTACCACTATGAAAAAAATACAAACTGTACAGTCTGAGAGTGTTTTCCTGCTCAACATGATTATGCTATGTTTTTTTGTATTATTGGTTCAATTCTACCCTTACCTTGCCTTGTAAGTTCAACCCCATACACCAAACAATATGCAAGCTTATCATCATCATCTGAAACTTAAGTGTAATTCGAAATTCCATGCACTAATGAAGAGATTATGTTGGTCACTTCTAAATTCTATAGTTATAATATTAACAAGTGGGCTGAATAGTCTAGTTTACAGAATGGTTTATAATAGGAGGTTTGGAAGGTATAAGTAACCACCTACTGCTTATTTTGTCACTTTGTAGACAGTTTTGGCATGATATTTGATGGCCATCCTTGACTGTGGTCCTTAGATTGAGATTTATTTCTAAAGTAACACAATTTCCAGTCTAAATTCCTATAGTGACTTTGAGATTCATTTCCTTTCCAGTCTAAAGTCCTATCCTGACTCTGTTTGTACGATTCCAAAATTTTAGAAAAATCAGTTATCTTGACTCTTACCATCAGACTCTGTTTGGGCAAATTTCAGAATTTTAGAAAAATCAGTTGACCTACCATCAGACTGTGTTTGGGCAAATTTCCAAATTTAAAATAAAATCATTTCCATCAGACGTAATACATTTAAAAATGAAGAACAAGTTGGTGCTATCTACTTCAATGGTTTACTTTTCTAGTTCCAACGAGTGGTTATGGTGGTAAAACTCAACTAAAACTCAGCTTTTCTAGTTAAAATGAGTGGTTTAAGCATCCAACTCAACTAATCCTGAAACAGTCGAGGTCAATCCCTTTTCTCATTTTGTGGGATATATGGTTGACATCCAATGGCTTATTATTTGAAGAAAGACAGGTCTCCATATTCTAGGTTACTACTCAGTGAATCTCCATATCCCAACAATTTTTATTTCCATGTCTTGCAAATGTACTTTTCTCCCGGTATTATGCAGGGTTCTTTCATCACACTTCCAAATTTTATCTAATTTCATAAGGTAATTTTCAGAATGCTAGAATATGTTCTGCGGCATGCATTCCAGGTGAAGAGGGTAAGGGCTTCGCACCATGTGTGGTCCATTGGAAAACTGTGTGAATCCACATATTTCAATAACATAGGTAGACTTTCTCTATGGCTATCACCATCCAAATGACAGGAGTTTGAGCATGTTTTCAAGGATATTTTGGAGAGAAATTTTTATTCAATCTGAAATTGCCGGAAAGAAACTATAGAGGGATTTTTTCTAGAGAGCTGGTTCTTGAGATCTAAGAATCTGGTTTGTGGCATTCCAGGTGAAGAAGGTAAGGTTTCTAATCTAGGGATTGGGGACAACGAATTAGAAATGCACTAATAATATAATCTGATACCTGTAATATGGAGTCCACTCTGCTCTGCTCTGTCCTGCGTCCAATCCCGCACGTAGTTGTCTTCATGAGTAGCTGTAGATCACAGCGCAGAGAATAATTGTGGGCAGAAGATCACAAAAATCATCACAGTGAAGGCCACCTACTGAGCAGCCGCTAAGAACAGCCTGCAACAAAGCAATTGATAGATCACAGTCTATTTTCATAGCTTCCAATACTTCTAGGATACATATGTATGCATCATAGATAATTAGGTCAACCTACCTGTTCGGATTTGTTCATCCCCTGTGCCAAAAGATCTTCAATTATAGATTGTCGTATCCTTTGTCCTCTCAAATAGAGTTTGCTACCTTGGAATGATGCTCATGCTGATAATTAGGTACGAAAGTTTCAACTAATATCAAATTGCAAGATCTTCTTCGCTGGGTATTCAATCCAACCTCTACCTCCTCCACATTTCCAGTGAATGACGACCCGTCACAATATAACCGTCACAATATAACCATAACACGGTTCCAGTCATAGAAATCTGTTGAACAGTTTCAGTGGTTTCAGTTATAGAAATCCAATCTTGAATCCTATTAAGAACAAATTATAATCAGATGTCTTAGAGTGTAGCTTAGCTTTGATATACCTGGATTTTGTGATTGAACAAGACTTAAAATGCCTGTAAATGCTATTGGTTTCTCCATGCACAGAGAAGAACCCAATGCGCTGCGAACAAGAGGGTATGTTTGCCATGCCACACCAGTCTAGAAACCAAATTTCAGTTATCAAATCAAGAAACCCTGCATAACAGTTATCAGATCAAGAAACCACAACAACACAGAGCATCAATATTAAAAAGACAAAGAAAACCTTGGAGAAGAAATCAAAGGAAAAATGACTGGCCTCGAAGAAATTCCACCGACAAAGGCTCTGAAGTGTTTTCTGTTGATACAAAAGTTGATGTGATGCTATTTTCTGCCTCTGCCTCCACCTCTAGAATACATACACAGACACAAGAACACACAGCCACAGACACAACAACACATTCACAGACCAGACTAGACAACACATAACATGACATGGAGCTCCATACTCAACACAGGCGCATACCAAAACGCAGGTAGGCAGGCAGCCTGAAAGGAGGAGGAGGAGAGGCAGCCAGGGAATGCCAATCCAATTCAGTTGGGACAATGAAAAGTACAGACACATACCACAACGCAGGCAGCCAGCCAACCTGAAAGGAGGAGGACGAAAGGCAGCCAGGGAATGCCAATTCAAATTCAGTTGGGACAATGAGTGAAAAGTATCGATGGACCGTTGCAATGGATCCACTTCCTGGACAGCCGTAAATGGAATGAAATACATAACCCCGATCCTCAGAGAGAGAACGGAGGTACCACGCCTTTGCCTAGATTTTAACTTTCGCCTTTACCTAGATTTTAAAAAGATGAAAATATAAAAATATTATATATAAATAAAAGTGATGTTATTATAACTGCCTCAGCAGGTATATTGTAATCGATTGCAAGTCAAAATCTTTTGACTTTGTATTAGTTGCTCTCTTTTGAGGAAGGTATAAAAATTTAAAATCTGTTTTGCAAAGTATAACTTAGGGATTTGTAAAATATTTTTTTTTAATTTTGTTAAAAAACTATTTTGTAAACAGCTTATTGGTGGATAGAAGATGATGTAAACTTTGGAATTTGGTATCTGGATTTGAGTTGACATGTGGCAAGATGACATCATAATAATAAAATTAAAAAAATAAAAATTATATCCCATTGCCATCTGTTATAGCAAGTGGTACCATCAGAGCCAGCTGTTCTGGTTTTTTTCAGACCTTGGGCCATGAGACGAGGGTGCATTAGCTTGGCAATGTCATCCACAACAACTAAATCCGAGTCGAGGTAAATGATTCTCCCGAGGCATGATGGCAAGATATCGGCCAAGTAAGTGCGAGCGTAATTGAGTGGCTGATCCAGATCCTGCCTAATTGAATACGATATCTTGTTCTTCACAATATTCTCGTCAAAGTGATATAATATGAAGCGCAAGTATGGAAAATTCGCCTGAAGCGTAGCCTTGAGATCACGTTGGCGCTCGGACACCATGAAATGGAAGACTACATTCTCGGGACAAGCAGCATGTTGGAGAATCGATAGAATTCCGGTGACCAATCCTCTCAGATAAGCAGCGTCCAGCGTCATGGCTATATGCACAGCCGTGCTATCACATAGCTCTGTATCATCATCTTCTTCTTCTTGAAGTTGAGAATAGCCTGATCTCCACGACGAAGGTGCTGAGACGATGCATTCTTTACCATTTCGTATTATATAATAAATTATATAACAAATTATATAACTTGAATCCATTCCTTCATTCTATTCTGAATTTATGAACATTCAGGTGCGCACACATTCGGGCTCGGTCACTGTGTATCGTTCATGGATAGGATTTATCCAACGCAGGATCCCACACTCAGCGCTACCTTCACAGAGGAACTTGAGGTCACATGTCCCACAAATAGCACCGTGAACAGCACAAACTTAGACATACGCACTCCAAATATATTTGACAAAAAGTATTACGTTGATCTGCAGAACGGAGAAGGACTCTTTATGTCCGACCAGGATCTCTACACCGACTCCCGCATGCAACACATTGTTAACGGCTATGCGCAGAACCAGGCCGCTTTCTTTCAACAATTTGCACTGAGTATGCTTAAGATGGTTCAGCTCGACGTCCTCACAGGAACCGACGGAGAAATTCGAGGAAAATGCGCAGTTCCTAATACTAACACCTCCTCCCTTTTCTCATACTCCATCATAGATCCACCGAGTTCCTCATCATCATCCTCTTAATTCCACTCTGTGGTTGTGGTTGATGACTAGTAATCCAATGCTTTTATGTTTTAGTTAATATATGTATAATGGTATTACTCTGCGTCGAATAAATACTGTCATTTTGATAAATTTGTGCGTTATCTTGCAGATCTCTGGTTTTCCTTTTTTCTTGTACATTTAACTCAATTTAGTCAAATGAAGAGGTGAAAACTTGTGATTTCTTGGCTGAAACGGATCCATATATATACTACCATACCGCTGATACCCATAAATGAGCTACCAGCCACTGGTAGCACTAGAAGGTCTAACGAATTATCGGTATTAAATGATTCAACACTGATCCTGCTTTTTCCCCTTGCTAACCACCAACTTATTGAATGCTTACAATTCTAATAGAAAGTAAAATATTATATATGTATATGGGAGGATATCAAAGCCTCGAGATCTGTCAATCTGACGGAAGATGATACAAACTTTCAGGTGTTAAGTAATGGGAATTAAGATATTAATGTGCGCAAAATAATTACTGCATATAAGCATATAACTATTATGATTTTTAAGCATATATATATATATGAAAATGTTCAATGTTATAAATCTAAGTGAATGGTCGTTAACTAAAGGGAGTTAACATAATAATGTGCGCAACATAATTACGGCAGAGAAGTATTATGATCTTTAAGCATGAAATCATAATATATATATAAATGTTCAATGCTATAAATCCACGTGAATGGTTTTTTGTTGTCAGTGAATTGTTGTTAATTAATGGGAATTAAGATAATAATGTGCGCAACATAATTACGGCACATCAGACATGTATTATGATATATATATAAATAAATGTGTGAATGGTTTTTAGTAATTAGTGTTTGGTATGTTATAAGTTGAATGTAATTTAAATTGTAAAATGTAAGAGA
>LPNX010681806.1:897886-923974 GCA_001517045.1 Pseudotsuga menziesii | reverse complement strand
CTATTTTATGATGCAAGAGCATCAGAGGTACTTTAGTGATATTCAATTTGAGAACACCAAGAATGACATGAACATGCAAACCAAGAATGGTTTGGAGTCCAAGAGAAACGATAAATGTGAGAGGATCACTGATAGATATTTTCAAGAATGGTAAATTCACAAAGGGTATGAGAATAGTTTCAAACAGAGAAGGCTTGAAGTGTATCAGGTATCAAGAATACAAGGAAACTTTGACATACAGGTTGTCAAAATGGAGGATGCATGCATCAAAGATAAAATTGCTTTGGATGTCACCACATAAGCACAAAGATACTAGATTCATATAAGACAAAGTGCGGTTTGTGAAAGGAATCAAGGATTGGTTGACTAAAGAGAACCTAATATAGGTAGATTGCATGTTGAATGGCATCAAAATAGAAGCATCATTGATATGATGAGAAGAGGGACATGGGAGATCATAGGGTGGTAAGAGTTAAGTGAATGATCACTGAAGTGGAATGGGATCTAAGAAAATATGGCAATAGAAAAGTGGTATGAGGATAAGTGATACAATGTAGGACATGATTAGTGGCCAAAAGAAAACACTACACGGTAAGAATAGGACACCTAGTAAAAACAGATTGGAGTTCAGGAGTTTTAGAGAGTTCACACAATATACAAAAGGAAACATCTTGAAATATACTAGGTCATAACACATGCACGAAATGGAACTGAAGTGTTAATCCCAATGGAAGAGGTTGGTATTGATAACATTAAGGATGCATGAAAATGTTATTGAAAGACGAAGAGAGGGAAAGCATTGAAACAATAGACACATGGACTAGGAATGACCATCAAGATAGGAAAAAATATGGAGTTTCATAAGGAGAAGGTGGACGATTTTAAGTAGCAAAAAAACAAGAGGAAAGAATTAGGGAAGCAAATAGCCATGCAAAATTGTTACAGATAAGCAAATTTAAATAATAAAAGGCACAAAGAGTTAGAGGTTAACAACCTTGAAACTAGAGAATTGCCCACAATTAGATTAGAATATTGGAAGATAGTATACTAAATAAAATTTAAGTGGTTGATTTTAAGGGATGAGTGCTCAATGTATGTAATTTGTAATCGTATCCATATATTAATGAAATAGGGGAATATGATCTCCATATTCTTGTGAATTTGCATGTGTTTGTATGTCCACTTATGAATGTGTTGAGAATTAAATGAAAGTGAAGATATGTTTTATTACGTGTATGGGTAATTTTGTTATTGAATTAAACTTTCAATGCAAGTTATGTTTTTTAAAGAGTAATAATCATCAAGTCTCATGGTTGAAAATTTGTTTTAAATACCTTTGGTTAGTAATCCAAGAGAAATATTGATTCCTTGAAGGTTTTGAAGGTGTGTTGCAAGGAAGCGGTGTTGATATGGGAGTTTGTTCATCATCAATTGAGTTGGTACGAGTTTTGGGATTGCCATGATCTCTCGCATAAGTGGTATCATAAATGGTAACAACTATGGGACAAGGAAGACAATACCTTGCAAAATGACATGTTGAAAGAGGAGAATGTTGCAAACATAATGAATATTAGGAAGGTGGGAGAAATATGAACAATATGACAAAGATTGCATAAGAGTGAAGAGTACAAGAAAACAATGGTGAATTTCATTGAGTGAGTGAAGACTCTAGAAACGAAAATAAGTGTAGATGACTCCAATAATGGTGACTTAGGTTGATGTTGCAAGAGCGATTGACAAATCTAGTATAAAGAAGATGTTTTGAAGACTACCTTGGCAAGTAGAAAGATAGGTAGAAGCAATGATCATTGAAAATCATTGGTCCAAGAAGAGATTAGCACACTAAAGATGAGGAATCATGGTGGCAATTGAGATGAGGGTATGGCACTTAAGCACGAGGACATGATTCTTAATTAACTCGGGGACTATAATGCAAGATCATTGAAGGTACTCTTATATTGATTTTGAGAACACCGAGGATGACATGAGTGTACATATTGAGGATGGTTTTGGAATCCAAGACAAATTATAAGTGTGAGAGGATTGTTGATAGATGTATCCAGGAAATGTGAACTCACAAAGGGTAGATGAATCATTTCAAAGCAAGAAGGATTGAGGTATAGAAGTATTTGAGAAAACAAGGAGGATTCAACATATTTATAGGAAGCCGAAGTGGATTATGCATTAAGGATCAAATCACCTTGAAGCTCACCACATAAGCACAAAGGAATTGGAACAACATAAGACAAAGTATGGGTTTGAGAGGCATCAAGTATTGGTGGACCAAAGTGATCATGATAGATGTATAATGCATGGTATGCATATAAGTAAAGGATTCATTGAGTTGATGAATGTAGATCATAGGTCGATGGCACATGGCATAAAATGATTGGAGTTTGGGACTTTTAGTGAGATCATGGAAGAAGGGAAAGGAAATTTCTGAACCACCATATCAAAACATGTGGATGAAATGGAAGTGAAGCATTAAAACCTCAACTGAAGAGGATGGACCAAATAACATCATGGGCACAACTTGTTCAATTAGAGAATGTTATTAGAGGATATAGAGATGGAGATCATTGTAACAATAGACACATTGATGAGGAATTACTATCAAGGTAGTTACAAAGATGAAGATACATGAGTGAGATGGATCATTTTGTAGTGGCACGCCTCCACCTCTCAATTCCAAACAAAAAAAAATCATTATAGATAAAACATAGACACACACATGACACATATAAACATACATGCATAAGAAAACATGAAATCAACTGCCCAAAACTTACTCATATAGACCAGCCTCAAGTCACAAAACAAGCAACCTTGAGATAAGGAGGGGAGGGAATGCAAAAGGAATGGATTGAAACAAGGAAGGGAAATAAATATGATATTCTACTTGAACTCAAATTGATTAAAAAAACATGTTAATTTTTAGCATTAAATGATGATCCATCACATTGCATTGCATACTATCCATCAAATGCCAGTGATAATTATGGATTTTGATAAGAACACCATCTATGGATGTCTCAAAAATCATGAGTTGTGCATCCATTAAAGGGATTTCACAATGTCTCATCAACTATGAAGGAGCATGATGGATTGAGCATTCAAAGCACAATCCATCATCCAATTCGGGTTAACAAAATGCGTGTCATATTAGTTCAATGATCCAAGGGAGGTAGAGAGAAATTAAATTTAAAATAAGGAAGTGTTAACCCCCAATTGTGCTTGCACTACTATAGGGTCAATGTCTAGAAAGATTCCATTAGGATGGTTACATTGTATATTGATCTAAACATACACATTGATCATATTTATTTCCACACCTAGTTGAGTCCGAGACTACTAATTTTAGCAGTTGCTTTTCTCAAAACCTGGGATCAGGGGGGCAATGTGCCATTGGTATTCATAAATTCATGCTTCTTGTAAAAATTCAATTCCATTGAGATTTCTTTTTCTTTTTTCCTTTTTTTGCAAGAAGCTAGATTGATGCTCTTTCCTTCAAAACCACTCTTTCCTGCTTTTTTGCTTTTTGCTTTTTGAAAAAGTCTATTTTTGGCACATCTATAATTAACATTTTCTAAGTAGGGAAACTACAGGTTAAACGGAATGGTTCCAAGAAAGTAATGGTGGTGTGGTTCAAGGTCTCTAGAGCAACCGAATCCAGTTGTTCGTTAGTCGAATCCGACTATCATTGTAATAATGAATATGAATAATAATAATATATTGGATGATGGATAAAATGTACAATGGAGGCTCGCCTTTATAGGCTTTGAGTGTGAAGGGTCACACCCTTTCATATAATTAAATAATCTATTTAATAATTTATTTTATATTCGTTTCATTGCCACTCCCTTTAAGGAAGCTTTGTCCTCGAAGCTTAAGTATTTTCCTAGTGTCATTCTTCATTCTGACTCTGTGTTGGTATTTGAATCGGATGAGGTCTCTTGTACAGAGACTTGCACTTCCTTTCCATTGATGATTTTGCACTGTAATGTCTCATTGTTCCTACATTTATGATCAGGGGTCCAATCATCGTCGCATCGATGACATATGTTTTTATTCTTTTTTCTATTATCAGTGTAACTGTTAGATGACTTTGATCTATCTTCCAGTTCGTAGGCGTGTGATTGAGGTTTGTGGCATTGATGGTCGGGAGACCACATATCTGCACAGTACCTACATTGTGTCTCTTTTTCTCGTCGATAATGGCTATCACCTTTTGTTTTTATTCCTTCCAATTTGTGTTCTGCGGCTTTTGCTTTACATCTCGCTACTTCTACATTAGGTATGTCATGTAACTTTAACTCTTTTTGGAGGTGTGGTTTAAGACCTCCTAAATAGGTTTCGAGTCTTTGCTTGTCAGACAACCCAAATACTCATGTCGATAAGGATTCCCACTGATGTGTGAATTCCTCAATGTTTTCGACTTGTTGTAGTCTGGTAAGTTTAGTGAAAAATTCATTTTCTTTGATTCCTTGAAACCTACTAAAAAAATAATTTTTGAACAAGTTCCAGGTGTAGGTAAAGTTATCTTTCTTCCACCATAAGTACCAATTATAGGCATACCCTTCCATATGCATTGACGCATATTTCACCTTCTCCTCGTCAGATTGAATGTTGTAAATGTCGAAGTATTCCTCTACTTTGTTTAGCCAAGCAACGCACTGGTCTTCACTCCCATTGTATTTCGACAACTCTATTTTTGCCTTAGGTGGGTACACTTTGTAAGGACGATGTGTATTTCCTTTTGCCTTATGGTTTGATGGTGGCTCGGAACTACTGGACAATGAAAGTGACATATCTGAATTGCTTCGTTGTTGGCGGTGATTTTAGTTTTTTTTCTCTACTATTTTACTTATAGCGTCTATTTTGCTATTTAATCGTGCCTCCATATATGGCAGTACTTGTGTTTCTATCTCTTGCTTAAGCATTGCATTGTTAATCTTTATTTATTTTTGCAATTCTTCTTGATTCTTTGTGAGTGTTTCCTGGGTGGCAACATGAAATGAGGCATCTCGCATGTCTGGATTGCTGACTTGGCCCGGACTGGGTATGAGCCTTTGTAACATCTTGATTAATGTATTATGGTTCTGCATCATGGTGCTCATGTTCTGTGTTAAGGTGTTTATGTTTTGCATCATGGTACTCATTTTGTCGTCCAAGTCTTTTTGTTTTTCATTCAGGATGTCAAGTTTGTCGTTGAGACTCTTTTCTAGTACCAAAACAAGCTCGTCTTTGAGTAATGTATTGTTATTTTGCATCTTTTCCTTCAAGCATTTTAGGTCAGCGGCAAGGGACCTTATGTCCTTCTCCATTTTTTCAATTTGCTCTTTTAGCTTTGCCATGGTCTTGGACCTTGTATGTGGAGGTGTGTATTTCAACTATATTTTGGCTAATAATATATTAATTAATTATTATTATTATTATTATTATTCTATAAAACTATATTATATTTTGTATATAGTTTTTTTTAAAATAAATATTGTAATAATAGTGTTATTATTATATAATATTTAATTTTTATATAGTTTATAAAAAATAAATATTGTAATAATAATTTTATTATTATATAATATTATTTTAAAATTGTTTCTTTTTGTTGTTGTTGCAGGTCGTGGAGGTGGATGGGAGCGACAGTGCGTGGAGGCAGCACGGAAGGGAGATGGATGGAGGCTGTGTGGAGAGTTGCAGAAGTGGTGTGGGTGGTGATGGAGTGCGCTAGAGGAGGTGATGCAAGAGGGAAGGTGGCGAGGATGGGGAGAGGAGTAGCGAATACTGGAGCGCGCAAAGGAAGGAGGCGTTGATGAGCAACGTGGACCTAGAAGATTCAAGGACGCGGGAGGCAAAGAACCGGTGGGATGAGGATGCGCGTGGGATCTCAGAAGGAATGGGGATGAAGGTGCCAGGGAGAGGACGCGGGGCCTCGAGGGTGTGCAGCGTGTAAGTTGGGGAAGGATAACAGTGTGGATGTGGAAGTCACGGGAGTGGGAGGGAGGTAGGGCACGCAGGGGTTGCCCAGGGTAGTGGAAGGAGAAGCGAGGGGTGGTGATGATTGCAGTTGGGTGGTTGCAGCAATCATGAAGGTGGAGGGAATGCGCAGAGGAGTAGTGGAGTAGCTGGCGATGGTGGAAGGTGGATGCGAGATAATGGAGCAGACTGGAAGCAAGCTGACAATGCATGAGGAGAAGGGTTCAAAAATGTAGGTGGAAGGGCTGCGTCGATGGAATACAGAGGGAAAGAGGCAGGCGGGAGGACGGTTGGAAGTTGGAGAGCATGAGGGACGAGGAAGCAGCGGAAATAAAATGAGGAAAATAAATGATGAGATGAGTCCGAGCTGAGTATTGGAGGAGCTGAATCCGAGCTCAGGTCAAAGGAGCTGAATCCGAGCTCTGATACCAAATGGAGCAATTGAATCCGGTTGTCCATTAGTCGAATCCGACTATCATTGTAATAATGAATATGAATAATAATAATATATTGGATGATGGATAAAATGTACAATGGAGGCTCACCTTTATAAGCTTTGAGCATGAAGGGTCACACCCTTTCATATAATTAACTAATCTATTTAATAATTTATTTTATATCCGTTTCAGTCTTGGTGGTGAAAGAGTGATGAGTCAAGAGTAGTCTTGAGCGGGTGGATGGTTCTCCAGTTTGACACATGGCATCTTGTTGGAAATTTTCCATTTGAATGAGGTTATTAAATTAAGTTATTCTAAAACTCTAAAATCATTTTCCAAAACCCTAATTTGAAATGTTATGTTTAGTGGCCATTCTTACTAGGCCCCGATTTTCCAAATGTTGATTCCATATTTTAAATTTGACCACGCTAAAACCTAGTTTGACCTCTTGGGTATATTTGGCATTTTTCATTGTTTGTTAAAAGCTTAAAAGCTTGATTTTTACTTTTGAATATTGTCCTTGCATGCAAAGAAATGGTAAAAGGTATAAAGATGTCATTATAAAAAATAACTAAATAAAAGTATCCTTAAACAATAAAAAAATTCAAGCAACAACTTATTGGAAGGTTTCCATTTGAATGAGGCTATAAAGTTATGTTATGCCAAAACCTAGTAAAATGATTTCCAAAACCCTTATTTGAATTTTTATGTTTAGCGGCCATTCTTAACAAGCTTGAATTTCCAAACCTTGATTCAATATGCTAAATTTGACCATTCCAAAACTTGGTTTGACCTCTTGGGTATATTTGTCATTTTTCATTGTTTGTCAAAAGTCTAAAAGCTTATTTGTCATTTTTCTTTAATTTTTTATCGCTTTTTTTTATCACTTGTAAACTCCATTGTTGTAGATTTTATCACACCAAACAACCAATGAATATGGCCGCGAGTTGAACCTACACAAGGCACAATTTTTGGCCTTAATAAACTTGGATATCTATTTTGGAACACAAGGGTAGACCACCTAAGTCTCCCAAGTGACTCCATATGTGTACGCATCATGATTGTTAATGGATATTGAGTACTTACAATGGATGTAGGATATGGATCCTTGATGGTGGAGCCCTCTCACATTAAGAAGAGAGAAAGATGAGACTATACCTAATTTTCATGGTAAATTTACCCATGCATTGTATAAGGTTCATCCATCATTCATACAGTAAGATTCATCCATCATTCCTACAACGAGGTTTTGTATTGGATTATGCTTTCACTTTTGATCTAGAGTTTCATTCCCTCTTATTGGTTGACAAACCAACAAGTATAAGGCAAGATTTTATAATTCCCCTAAGAGTGCAGTAATTCCTTGATGATGAGAGGGAATGAAATAGAGGAATATTTGCATGTTATGAAATTCCTAGTGTTGAAGAGGATGAACATGAACCATGATTGGGTGATCATGAATTAGTGGTAACACCACTTGAACCATATGCAAATTCCCATGCATATGAAGAGGAAAAGTCAAGTTTACAAGTGGATTTGTTGATTCCTTCTAGTAGTGAAGATAAAGTTAAAAAAAGAGAGGAACAATTCACCAATGTGGAATTAAATCAATGTGAGGGTTTATCTTTGGATATCCCCATAATGATTTAAGAATATTTTGATCAGATACCACTGCAACAGTGGGAGCAACTTCTAGTTTAACCAAAACATGATCTTCCTAATAATTTTCCCATGACTATGGATGTATATTTTTTTCTTCAGACAGTTCCCTTGATGAATCAATCATTGGATATCAATATTTCCCATTATCCGATTTTGATTTGAATACAATGGAGGTCACTTTCTTGAGGAAGAAGAGTTTTTGCTTTTCTACTTTCTATTTTATCATTGTTAGGGGGAAATGTTTCAAGTTTCACCTGATAAAATTCCTTAGTTTCTTGATTAGTAAGCACATGAATGCATATTTCCATATTTCGAGGCTTTATGATTGGTTGCACTAGAGGGTTTCCTATGTTGATCTTTTTTGCATGATTGATCACTTGGTTTCATGGTTACAATGGTCATTCAAGTATGTTGATTGATCATGGAATATTTGACCAACTTCTAAAATAAGAGATTTTGGATTTCTCTAAATCAAGAAACTATGAAAAAAGAAAAAGCAATTGTTTTTGTGTTCAATTAGGTAGTTAGTGTCATTTATTTGTTTCTTTTGTTTATGTTTTAACCTAATATGGAAGATGAATAGTCAAGAGGAGTCCAAGGGATGTCTTGGAAGATGAAATCCAAGCATCACCTTACGTTTTAATTTTACATTCTCAATGGAAAATTAATGAGCTTTCCAGCTTAGATATTTGTCTCTTTGAATGTCTTTGTTTAGTATTTGATTATCTTCCCAATTGGGCATCCCAACAGTGGTAGCAGAGCGCCTAGGTTTTGTCCTCAACCTACAAAATTCCTTTCCAAACCTACATTCTATACTCTAAATTACTCTCTGCCTTTTTGTACTCCCTGGCATATTCTATGTGCATCTCTACCTCCCCTAGTTTTCCCTTCTTGACATACTCTTATGTTCAGGTTTTCTCCTATGCATATTGTTTTTCCAAACTTGCAACTTGTAAAACCTAATTTTTTTCTCCTTAGTCTCACACAATGGTTCCTTAGTCTCCCCACTAACTCACTCTCTTGGGTGCATCAACCAAGGCTCGATTCTGGTTGATTGTGTAAAATTAATATCATGCACTTACCCTCATATTCCTCATGCAGTAATACTCATATTCCTCTCTAACAATCGCCTTCTCACCCGTCTTCAAGCAACTAGTTTCCTTCTATCCATGACCTAGGGTTTTGTGGTTCACACGTTAGGGTTTTTGTTGTAGTTATTAAGATTTGTAACAATTGATATATATTTGTGTTTGAGCGAGCATGACCTAGTGCAATCCATCCTCATGTAGTTGTTCCTCAACTTTATGAGTAAAATATTTGTGTTATAATCCTTAGAGTCTACATGGAAACTCACCTCAACTACGAATGGTTCCTTAGTGGCCCAATGATTCACTCACTCCAAGTGCCAGCAGTTCACTCACCTTATCATGGAAAAATTCCCTTAGTGGTTTTAGCTAAAACACTTTGCAAAAATTCATTAATCCCATTACACAAAGATCGAGTCTTTGGCATTGAAGCATGATGATGACATGATAAGAACACAAGAATACTATCACGAGATCACATATATTCCTAGATGATTAAATTTGACAATGATTCTATAGAAATGGGATTGTTCATATGTAAATGCAGGTGGGTATTGTCCTGCAAAACCAGTTTATTGCCTTCTTGATATTGTTATAAATTTTTCTTTCTCTAGGGTTATTGGAGAGACTTTTGCGTGAATATTGTACTAGGAAGCTTCAATTTCATTGCGATTCATGCTACTATTTTGTCTGTATATAGTTTGAAGAATAAAGTATAGGTTCTCTAAAATGTAAAGAGGTATGTAGACCACCAATATTTTTCTTTAAGAGACATGTACAAAGACGTGACTTTTAACACGGTTAGGTGAATGCTTTCCATTCTCTACTGATAGAGCAAGACACTTTGAAATGATCTTAATATCTATAATATTCAGACTTTGATGTAAGTCAGGACTGATATGTTACCTTAACTTCTTTAAAATGATTAAGCATTAGCAAAAAAGAAGCAAGTTGTTCCTTAAAAGTTAACTTGTCGAGTATTTTGGTCACCTTCTTATGAAGTTCCTCAAGCACTCCTTCTGAAGCTCCACATTCCTCAACAAGAGAGATCTTGTACGCAAAAATTTTGCAACATTCATAGTATTCTTCTTCCAATGTCGCCTCATATGCCTCCAAAATCTCTATAGATATGCTTGTATATGAATTCAAGTAAGGTGGAACTATGATTCCAATGCAGTTCATACATTGATTGGGCTTTAAAGTTAGCAATTATCACCTTGTTTCCAATCACACATTTGTCCTTGTAGAAGAGATTGTAGGTTTTTTCCTAGTTTATTGCATTGCAAAGATTATTATTTGCAGATATTGTAATGAAGAGATTGTGAGAAAATAAGATGCATTGTGAGGAGAAACTAGTTGACAGTGTTGGGAAGTTTTTTGCGTGCCCTTGGGACCACATCAAAAGACTTAGAGCATCATTAAAATTTAAAGATCATTTCAAATACAACATCAACATTAAACTGTAACTTGAAAACAATCAATGTTTTGTAAGTTTTCTTGTATTTCCGGTTCTTGCAATAGTTCTCTTGTAAGTATTAAATAGAAAGTAACTTGAGGTGAATTTGTAAACAGGTGCATTCTCGGTACAAGTTGACACCCTTCATTTTTTGAGTTGGAATTTTGTTGTATAGATTGTTGTGAAATGGTGGAGCTGCAAGAAACCATATATTTCTTTTCTTAGTCCTTAAATGGATCTGGAAAATTATTAGATTTACTAAACACTCTAATACTCACCGTTGTTAACAACATAGTCTCCATCGACAAGAAAACACTCAGTATGATTTAACTTGTCTACAAGATTCACAAAAGATGGTTAAATTTCTTCATCTTGAATCACAACTCCAACGTGAGGAAATACAACATAAGAATCAACATTTTGAACATGTTGTTAAAAAAGAATCAATATCCTAAACATATTCAAATCAATGATGCCACTCCTAAAGAAAATGAAGATGAAGCTTGTCATACATAGGTTCCACTTGCACTTCACAAGCCCATCATCATACCTTGGGAAGAAATCGACCACAAAAAGCATAGAACCAGTCATGGATATGGAAATGAAGTGTCTTTTCACAGTCCCAATTATTCAAACCTATCTAGTTTTAGAGTGCTCATTTATGTCTGGAACTGGCTCGATGTGTCCACAACAAAGCAAATATCTGGTCTCGTATTCGTCAGGTGCATTAAGGAACAACTCATCTAACGATACATCATGGCATCAACTATCTTTGATGAAGCATCACTCAATAGCGTCAGGCTCGATAACATAGGTGTAGCCATGGCCTTGCAGTCCATCATCCCGAACTTCTTCAGGATCTCCACTGCATACTTCCCTTGTCCAAGGGAGATTCCATCTGCATTCTTCCACACCTCCATTCCTAGCAAGAATCCTCTTCTTCCAACTTTAATGAGTTCCTCTTTTTTGTCAGGAACAAGTCATCGACACATAACAAGAGCATCACTGGTCTTCTGCCTTCAACCTTGAAGCAAAGGTTGGAGTCCGCTTTACTCTTAGTAAAACCTAGAGCCATCAGTAAGTTGTCCATCCTGTCGTACCATGTCGAACCTCAGGATCTTCTGCGGTCACTCCCTCTAAAGTGGAGCATAATTCTCCCTCTGCCTTTCATACTCTATGTGTTGAAACATTCTGTATTGGAGTGACAAGTAGATTCCTCTGCTACTATTATTCTATGTATCCATCTAGGGTCACTGGATACCAAGATCCTCTATCTTGAAGATGTTCTTCTCACACCCATGTCTGAGCTTGTCATCCTCTATAGTATTTCATCTTCAACCTTGTAGCAAAGGTTTAGATCTTCATCATTCTAGGTGATCTTCAAGCTCTTCGTGTATGTGTTATCCCATGGGTGTCTTCTGAGCTCGTATAAGGCCTTCTTTAATTTACACACATGAGTCTACCTGTCATGTGTCTTAACTTCTAATGGCTACAAATGTCTCTTCGTAGTCTATGCCTTCTTTCCATGAGAAGCCTCGTGCTACGAACATTTCCTTGTATCCCACGATGTTTCCATCTACTACATGATGGAACTACGAACTTCCCTTCAGGTATCGATATTGTATCCTAGACATCATTCTTCTTGAACTGGTACTCTCCTTCACTTTCTTATTGGCTACTTCTTCATAGCTGGAAGGATTTGTATCAATGATGTCGCTCAACAGTGTCACATAACTGCATTCGTCATATTATTCTTCATTCTTTGATTATTTCTCGAACTGTCGTCACTTGTTCTTCAGAACAAGTCTCATCCTTCTTTTCTTGTAGGAAATTGTACACGATCTTTCCTACAATTCAAATGCATTAGTTGTATGGTTAGAAACATTTCATACGACATATTCATAATGGAAAATTCTTATGCATAAAGATATGATCATGCAACTATTTTAGCCAATACAACATTCATCCATATCTTACAGAAACTTTCTAGATTCCTTCCATCTCTACTAGGACAACATTGAGATTGTGCACTAATCCAATATGTAAGCAAAGAGGTTTCATTCTAGATAAGTAGCAATGGGGAGTTGTATAGCACCATGGGATACTTACCCATCACATGCATATTAGTAGTACATTGTCATCAATGAAAACATATAACACATCAACTCAATATAAACAAATGCATAAAATAATATCATGAAATGACAAATGAATACTTATCTTTATTTGTTTCGTGGGTAGACTCCTTCTTGAGCCTTCCACTTCATCATCTTCTTCATTCATGACATCATCATTTCTTATCCAAATGCTAAGATGGATAAGAG
Organism: Pseudotsuga menziesii; assembly: GCA_001517045.1. Lineage (NCBI taxonomy): Eukaryota > Viridiplantae > Streptophyta > Pinopsida > Pinales > Pinaceae > Pseudotsuga > Pseudotsuga menziesii. The sequence goes on along the minus strand of LPNX010681806.1, from coordinate 911,034 downwards.
GTTCTTCAAGGGTTGAGTCCTCTGTATTCCTCATTGCTTGAGGGATCTTCTTTGGATCGTGAGAGCTTGATCTTCAGTTGCTCCCATCTTCTCTTTCTCTTATTATGAGCTGAGCTTATTTTTGTGTGCACTCTTCCCAGATTCTACTGAAAGTAAGCACTTCCTTCTGGCATACATTCCTCGAATGAATCCCATGATCCTTGGAGACCATTCAAGGTGGTTATCACAACTTCTGCATTCTCCACTTCTTCTTCTACTGCTTCAAGTTGTTCTTTGATTTGAGAGACCCTTGTAAAGCATGACTGTATGGTCTCTGCATTCTATATCTTCACATTTGTCAACTGGTTTCTCAAAGTCATATTTTGATTTATGTTCTTCCCTTCAAATAGCTTGGTCAATGAATCAAACATCTCTTTAGGTGTCTTTAGGGAAGGCACATGTGGTATAAGGTGATCCTTGATTGAATCAACAATGATATTCTTGGCCTTGACCAAGTTCTTCTTGTGTAAGGATTTAACCTCGTCTCCCTCTGGAATTGGAACCTCTCCACTTATGTAAGTGCCCAATTCATTTTCTTCAAGAACTAATGAAATCCTATACTTCCACGCTTGGAAGTTTTCAGCTTCACCAATCTTGTCATGAAGCTAGTGTGATAGGCCATTTTGAAATGAGAACCTCAAATGTAAAGATCAAAATATTAGATCTTACTGATTTGAGGTGTCGGTCCTGGTTCCTGATCTAGCTGACCTAGGGTTTGTCAAAGAAACCCTAATTTTCAAAACTTGGAATTTCAAACTTCTGATTAGATAGAAAGATGGGCCTATTCAAGGTGAGCTGTCCAATGTACTGCTTTTCTGAAAACAATGGAGAGAATCTCTCGATACATGAATCCCTAGTTTACCAATTTCTTTTGCAGAAATGCATGATACTATTTCTACGGTATCTCTGAAATTACTGCTCCTCTATGTTTTCAATTCATACTGAGGCAACCTATTCTATCCTATTTCCAACACCATAGGTTTTACCATAATTAGTTTCACCAATTGGGACTCATGAGCGTTTTCCCAAGGTGACTTATTTCGGGATTGTTCAGCATAGCGAAGTTGTACGGACTGCCACATGTCACTGTTTCACCTTCGGTGTCTGAAACTTTTACCACAGAAATTAAAGTTCGTTCCCTATCTGGAACATGTTATGAAATTACATTTGGATCATTGCAGCCCGAGATATTGCAATTCTCCCTAAGTGTCCTGTTTAGTGATGAGTCCTGGAAGAGGCCAAAACCCTGATTTGGAGGAAACATATCTCCCAGACTATATCGAATCTGAGGCTGAAATATTTACACATGGTACATCAGGATTTTATATTCGTCGTATGAAAGTTTCGGTCCCTGATACTTCTTCAATCCCGAGATATATTGAATGTACCAAAACTACCTGTTTTAGTATTTTAGGGTTTTTCAGGCCCGGGGTCAAACTAGGGTTTGACTTTCCTAGAGTTTCACCCGACCAAAAATCTCGACCTAGGTCCCTAAACTTCGATTTTGATGAGGAGAGAAATCCTATGTTGGGCTCACTCAAAAATTCCTCTTCTGTAAAAATCCCTAATTTCCCACAACAAAAACTGAAAATGCCCGGAATCAAATTCTACTTCGACAGAAAGATGTGCCCTTCAATTGAGAGCTAGCCTAGCCTTCATTTGCTGATGGATTATGGAGAGAGACCCAAAAAGTAAGAAGCCTTAGCTTCCACAGTTGCACAATGTCTTCTTCTTAGGTTAGCTCTGATACCATGTTAGCTTTTTATCATTTAAGCAATATGATCTTAGGATCTTATCTGAGAGAATAACATGCACAACAATAATCACAAGAGACAAGAGACACAAAGAATTTTCCTCGGGGAAACCATAAAGGAGAAAACCCTGAAACTTCCTTAGAGATAGAATGAGCACCAATGGAAGCAGTAAAACCCAAAGACAGAAAGATGATCTCCAATAGCTTGTTCTCTCTCTCACTTGAGAGAGCTTCTCCTCTCTCACTCATGCGCCCCAGTTGAGTGAGTGTGTGTGTGTGTGTATAAATGAGGAAAGCCTCACTTCTATTTATATTCTTCTGTTTACTTTATTTCCACTCCAACAAGTCGACCTCACTTAACAATTAATTACCAAGGTTGAATTCTCTAGGAGAGTCTAATAACCCTAGTGCCCCACAACTGTGGGGACTTTACCCACCTGATCAACAAGGAGGGTTAACCTCAACTCAATTGTGGGGACTATTTCCCTGACTTACAATGGAGGGTTAGCCTCATTGACTTTACATGTCTTTGTTATATTAATGACTCTCCTGATAGGAACATCGGGGTACAATGAAATACAAATGATTCTCCCGATAGGAACATCAGAGTACAATATAAGATATACAAGTGAATACATTCCGAAGTTAAAAATACATCAAAAATGCTATTCAAGCTCTAGCCCTGAGGTGCTCTTGGTAGCATCATACTAAAGCGTGAGAGATGGGGTACTCATTTCCTCTGCCATTTGGTCAATGGAGGACACTTCTTAGATAACTCTGGACTACTGGATGATTTTTCGGTGTGACATGGAATTACCATATGATACATTGAAAATAGTATCATGTTCCACGAGGGACAAATTATAGTACTTACAGAGGAAAATAAACAAGCACCAAGATTTAAGTCTTTGTTAACACTCTCGGTCATGATTATCATAAGCAAAACCTTGGCTGGAATTTGATTTTTTCAACAGCGTCGATATGTTCAGAGTTGTTACAAATCTGAAATGATATTCATGGTTTTAATTTAAAATTCAATGCTTATGGTAAAATACATTAGTGGATTTAAGCAATTATTGATTTACAAATTTCTTCATGATGCACACCTAGCTTAACATGGCCATGGTAAATCTATTGCAAAATATGTGGGTTAGCTTAACATAAATAAATCTTTGATAGAGTGTGGTTATGTCTTGTTTATTTGTTTTATTCCCTTGGCATATGGTTTTTCAATGTTAGCCAAATGCTTACCTAGCAGTGGCGATGGGGCTTAAGTGTTTAAACTAAAGGGTGATGTAATTTCTATATTTTGAGAGGAAATATACATAGGCCTTTCTCTTACCTTGTTGATACCCCCCTAATACCATTTGGTGTAAACAAAAAATTAAAGAGCCTCGTAGGTTTTATAGTGTATCTTGTAGGTCAAAAGATATTGGGCATGCCTAAGGGATTTGCCTAAAATGGCTTCAACAATTGCTCATGACTTTAAAACTTCCAACCCTAAAATAGTTGTGGAGTTTCTCTTATCATCATCCCATCATCAACGATAAGGAATGGAAAACTATATTATATTCATCCGACAGGCCTACCGAATACTAAAGGAAAATGACAACATGTACTCACCTATAATAGTGGTCCGTTCAAGGATGGAACCGCTAAGATTTTCCCATGCTTCGTCCTTTGTTGTATTGGTTAGCTTGCTCTGCACCAAGTGGTATGATCTTGACGCACAACGAACAAATGAATACCTTAGTGGAGGGGTTTTCTTTTTATAAGATGAGCTCCATCAATCACCTTTTTAGCACATTGGTGGGATTTCAAATTTCCCACCAAAACCTATCGATGAGAAACTTCAATTTCTTGCGTAGACTGTTGGAAATATTTTTGACTTTGTTATCAAGCAACTTTCATTTTTTTTGCTTGTATCGTTGATTTCTTATCGATTCTTGGCCCTACTAGTTTTTTGGGCAGCCCATTTTGGTAAGAATGTGACTTTCTCACCACAATGACCCAACAATTTATTGAGTTTTATACCGAATATATCTATCATAACTGTCAATCAAATTTTATTCTTTCATATTGCAGATTGTCTAACAAGACGAGTGGCATAATTCCCATAATATTGCCGCAACGGTCATCTATTTTCTCGTATATCATTGCATAGGTTTGTTGAAGCAGTTGGTGAAAACCCATGTTTTTTTTTCTCGCAAAGGTTAGCCAAGGTGGTTGAAGAAAAAACTCAAATTTCCATCAAAACGGTTGGCCAATTTTAAAGGATTTTGTCACACAACTTTTGCCAAAGTGATCAACAGCCTCTCAAAAATTTCATTGCACATTTTGGTGAGAAACTGAGTTACTTGCCACAATGTGTCAATGTAAAACTCACTTTTTCATTGAAACATCTTTCATACTTAGCCAAATTTATTATAAGAAGGGGGCAAATAATGTCTAACTTCTCTAAAACGGGAGATCTTCTTCTCACCACTAATGCATGGATCAAGCCTTGACTGATAGCGTTGAACTTGTAAGGAAAAAAAAATGATCTAAGGCAAAATGAAAAAGAAAAAATGTCAAGGGATGGGACCTCATCACCCCCAAGAGATAATGGGGAGGATAGTTGAACGTGCAACTGTTGGGAATCTAATTTTTTAAGGGTTAGAGAATACGAAGAGTTGTGAAAGAGTCCAAGAGACACCTTGAAAATTTGGAACCCATGGGTCCTTTCCCATTGTATTTATATTTACATTGGCTAATGAGAAAATATTATGCATTCATGCTAATCCATTATGTCTTTGTTATTGTGTATCTGGTTGTGTGTTAAGATAATTTTCCTATTTTTCCAAGTGGGCAACCTAATAGTGGTATCAGAGCATGCCTTGTTCTTAGGCCTATGAGAACTCCATTTGTGTGAGAGCTGAAAGTGTTAAGAACTGTGCACTATATTTCTGCACCTGATTTTGCACCAGTTTCCATACTAGCTTGGTATTTCTACAACTATGTGTCTTCTGACACCTCTAGGTGACTGTTCAACCATACCTCTACATAATATTTGTCCACTGCCAGTTTGAATGAGAACCCTAATTTTTGTGACTATATTGTTTTATGCTATGTGTGAATATTCCAACCCTCTTTATAACTCAGAGCGAGCATAGGATCTTGCACTCTCTAACATTCCTTTCATAACAAGTTAGATTTACTTTTGACAATATCAAAGGACGAGTTATGCATTTCCTTGTTGAAGATTGTTGTTGTGTTGAAGTATTCTGCTGGTATCTATTTTATTGCTCCACGTAAACCCTAATTTCGTGTCAATTTTTGCATTGGAGTGTTGTGTGTGTATGAGTTATTAATGCAATGGAGTAAATGAAACATGGAGATATTCTACATCTCTCTCTACTAGCGTGATCATCTCTAAACAATTGGAAGTCAATCATTATACCTGCGTGTTGCGACTTGGAGAAGCACATAGTTGTTGTGACTACTACTATGAATGTTGACTACTACCTCTTGGTGTCCATTGAAGTGCTACGATGTTGATTTTTTGTGTGGGATCTCCTCTATTCCACGATGAGTGGTCTCTTTTATCTCCAAAAAGGGCATGAGGTCTCTCTGTTGGTTCTTTTGTGGAAGGATAAAACCCTTTCACCCCTCTGTTTATGTGTGGTGGGTTTAGATATTGAGAAATTCTAGATTGTGTAGAAATTGGGAGTCATAAGATAAGGATTAGTTTCAATCATCACGTGAAGTCATAGCCTTAATTTCCATAATTTATGTTATTATCTGTTGATTGTTGTATTATTCCAGTGCGAGTGTAAGACGAGTCTGTTATTAAATGTCAAGAAATTAAACTATTTGAAAGTTTTTTTTGGCTTCATGCACATTGTATGAATTTTGATGATGATTATGGACCATTAAAGTGACAAATGTAGTGTTCCTGGCCTTTAAACAAGGCCAGAGGTGCTAAAATTAAGACTAATTTAAGTTTAAGCTCAAAAGATACAAATAAGTTACGGTTGGTCTAACTAACCACTCACTTAAATTATTAAAACTTTTAACTCTAGAGATTGAATTATAACTAAAGTTGCGACACTTAATTAATTATTTAATTACCAATGGTCAAAATTGTAACAAATGTGATTAAGGAATATTATTCAACATCCTTAGTAAGAATAAGGTCCTAAACCCATTCATGCATTAAAATTTGTATTAACTTCGAAACCACATATATTAGAAAAAAAGGAGTACTGTTGTTATAAGTTTTTTTGCAAACTAAGTTAATTTTTGGTTTTGTTACGTGTGCGCTTTTGGTGAGGCTGAAAAGCAATAAAATCACAAATCAAGAAACTTATGTAGGTTTTCACCTACAACCACACCACAACCATAGCGAAACAAAAGGACATGTCAGTCTCCACTACTTATGGGACATGACCTAGCTCTCCATTCCCATTTCCTGGCTTCTTGTGTGAGAACCTGGACTACTAGAGTCATAGAATGGAAGCAAAAGAAGACAACTAGACTAAATCTAAGTCTCAATATACTCCCAATACTACCAACATTCCCAACATGGTTAGATAACACAAGTCACATGGTCCAAAGATCAAGATTAACTTCAACAAGGAGAGGGCATATAAATTTATAGTACAAGGAGGCCAACTCTAACCCAAGGGGATTAAATTAAATTAGAGAGAGGTAAGATTTAAGATTAATCATGGAGACTTAACTTGAATTAGTGGAGTGGTGGACTAGTTAGGATATTCCCTTTCCTAAATTAGCACCATGGGGAGGAGTTACCAAAAACCAAGGAGTGGATCCATAAAGAGCACATGGAGGGACACTAATGCATAAGGGGGAGTTACAAAACATCAAGGAGGGAGAAATAGGTGAGAGAAGACATCCAATAGGGTCATAAATATCATGGATGCACAAAAATAGGATCATCAATGCATAGTGTAAGAGTGGAATCTAGAAAATAGCTTACAACCCCTAAAAACCATGAAAACGGTTCATAAATGACAAAAAACACATAAATGTGAGGGAATCTCTTCCCAAGGAGGGTCCCCTAGGCAAGAGGGGCCCACTAATGTGTTCAAAATATGCACTATTAACTCCATAGTCCATAAATATCAAGAATAGAGTTCGTTGTACAAGGTTTGGGTGACCAACATTATTAATGTCCCCAAGGTGTAAATATGAACTAGGATAGACAAGATTAAGCCAACAACAAGTTATAAGGTGCTAGGGATGTCCTCATTACCCCTCACTTTGTGCAATCCATGGTCCCCCATACTCTTTTAGTTGCCCTTGCTGAGCCAATTGTTTATTTAATCAATAGTAACAACATTCAAAGATAGCAATGATTTCATTAATAACATTAATATTAATAATAATTCCAAAGTCCAAAGTAACATTATCAAACAATGATCATAAGTCCTTAATCACATTAACCATGCAAACGAACATAAGTCCACATCCATATAAAATATCATAAGTCCATAATGCAAAAGAACATAAGTCACATGAAATATCACAAGTTTGGGGCTTAACAACTCAGGTATTACATCCCCCTCCCCCTTAAACAATGCATCGTCCTCGATGCATATTACATACATGCCACAAATTTTTAAAATAGATGAGGGTATGATTCCCTCATGGCATCCTCTAGCTCCCAAGTCGCACCCTTAGGACTATAATGGGTCCATTGGACCTTTACCTGCCTAATTTATCGATTCTGGAGCAGCTTGACCTTACTGCCTAAAATGACAACACGTTGTACCGAAAAATCCCCTTTTGGTTCCATTTAGATCACATTGCAGTTGGTTACATTGTTAGCATTAGGTATATACTTTTTCAATAAAGACACATGAGATGCATTATGTACTCGAATGCAAGCTGGTAGAGACATCTCATAAGAAACAAGTCTTATCTTAGCTAAGAGCTCAAAAGGTCCATAGTATCTGGCAGCTAGCTTGGAGCAATTTCCCAAGTTTAAGGAGCTCTTCTTGGGTCTAACTTTCAAAAACCCTAAACCCTCCAACTTGAAACTATCTAGCAGTCTTGTTCTGATCTGCATAGATTTTTTTCCTTTCTTGAGATACCTTTGGATTCTGCTTTATCTTAACCATATGATGCTCCATATCCTTTAATAATTATGGTCCAACAATGACTTTGTCTGTTGGGTTATCCCAACTGATGGGAATATTGCACTTCCTTCCATACATGGCCTTGAAAGGACTCATATTCAAACATGAATGATATCCATTGTTATAAGAAAATTCCACCAATTATAAATATTCTTCCCACTTAGATGGTTGATACATCACTTTCATTCTTGACATATCTTCAATCACTTGGTTAACTCTTTCCGTTTGTCCATCTGCCTGAGGGTGGTATGTTGTACTCATGTTTAGACTTGTACAAAACCCCTTGAAAAATCCTTTCCAAAATTTAGAAGTAAATTTCGAAACTCTCTCAATACTATAGATTTCATAATACCATGCAATCTGGCTATTTCTTTCATGTAAATATCTGCAATGTGAGTTTCCTTGTGAGTTGTCTTTACCGGAATGAAGTGTGTTTCCTTAGTCAACTTATCTGCCACAACCATGATAGCATCATTTTGAAATCTCTTCTTAGGTAACTTGGTGATGAAATCCAGCGTCACTACGTCCCATTTCCATTATGGTATTGGTTAAGGCTGGAACAATCCTACTGGATGTCGATACTCAACTTTAAGTTTTTGACATTCCAAGCACCTAGTTATATATTCTGCAAAGTCATTCTTCATCCCTGGCTAGTGTTATTGTTTTCTTATTGTTGCTATTGTTTATGATAACCTGAATGTCCAACATAAGGAAAAACATGCATTTCTTTTAGAACCATATCCCTTGTACCTCCAGCATTAGGCACATAAACTCTATCTCTATGCATGAAGATCCCATTTTCTTCAAACATACAATTATCAAACTTCTGTGGAATTTTCTATTGTTGCAACCCTTCTTTTACCTATTGATAAATTTCATCCGTAACACTAGATTCAATGATCTTATCCTTTAAATCTAATGTGATAGTGTTGATAGTTGCTACTTGCATCACATGTATCTTCCTACTAAGCGCACCGCGTACTTTATTTTCCTTACCTTTGATATGATTGATGTCAAATTCATATTCACATAATAACTCCATCCACCTCCTCTATCTTGCATTCAAATTAGGTTGCTCAAACAACTATTTTTACCCGTCATGATTAGTTCTCAACTCAAAATTTTTACCCATTAGATAATGTCTCCACATCTTCAAAGCATGGATGATAGTTGCAAGCTCTAAGTCATGGGTGGCATAGTTATTCTCATGTTCCTTCAAATTTATAGATTCATAACTGATCACATGTCCATCATGCATCAATACTCCACCAATGCATTGTTTACAATCATCAGTGCACACAACAAAGTTTCCTTCAGGATATGAAATATTTTGAACATGTGCACTAGTAAGCATTTCCTTGAGCCTTTGAAAACTATCTTCACACTTAGAAGTCTAGTGAAACTTTACACCCTTCTTATGCAAAGATGTGATAGGATGAGCTAACTTCGAGAATCATTCGATGAACCTTTGGTAGTACCCAACTAATCCCATGAAAGATCTTAATTTTGATACATTCTTAGGTGTTGGCCATTCCATAATGGCTCTTATATTTTTAGGATCTATTGAAACACCTTCTTCACATATGATATGCGCTAGGTAGTGGATTCTTCCTTAATATAAAGAGCACTTGCTTAATTTGGCATACAATTGATGTTCTCTAAGCACTTGCATTACTAACCTTAGATGTTCTTCATGTTCTTCTTTTGTCTTGGAATAGACAATGATGTCATCCAAGAATACAATCACAAATTTATCCAAGTATTATTTAAGAATCCATTCATTAAACACATGAATATTGTTGGTGCATTTGTTAAACCAAAAGGTACCATTGTGAACTCATAATGTCCATACCTTGTTTTGAATGTTGTTTTACTGATATCTTCATTCTTAATTCTAATTTGGTGGTATCCCAACCTCATATCTTTGAAAACACCTTGGATCCTCTCAACTAATAAAACAAGTCATCAATTCTTGGTAAGGGGTACTTGTTTTTAACCGTTGCTTTGTTCAACTACCTATAATCTATGCAAAGTATTAGAGTTCCATCCTTCTTCACAAATAACACAGGGGATCCCCAAGGTGAAACATTGGGTCTTATGTAACCTTTCTTTAGTACCTTTTCTAACTGCATATGTAATTCCTTTAAATATGGAGTATTCATTCTATAAGGTGCTTTAGATGAAGGTATTGTTCCTAGAACAAAGTCGATAGAAAAATCAATGTCCCCCTTAGGAGGCATTCTTGGCGGTTATTGAAATGTATCTGCAAACTCTTGTAGGTTTGGATATCCTGCAGTTCTAAATCTTTTCCTTCTTTTGACTCTCCCACATGAATTTCATATAATTGGCACCCTTTTCTAAGACATTTATTCAATTGTATAACCGAGACCTGGCTTAGGGATATGGGTCTAAATATATCTTCGGCTTTCACTTGGTTTCCTTCTTCATCCAAACAAGTATAAGTTTTATTATAACAATCCAGTATGGCATGGTGTGCATCCAACCAATCCATGCCATTCAATGCATCATATGACCCCAAGGGTATGATCTTTAAGTATTCAAAGGTTTTCAATCCCTTCATTCTAAAGGACACATCTTTACAAATTATGTGATTTTTTGTAGTCTACACCTATGTAGAGCAGTAATGTAGTGTGATGGTCCTCGTGTGGACTAGTTCCCTGGAACAGTGCATGTGAACCTTTCCACCTTCTTCTAATTTGATGCCAGATAGGAGAAGAAATGTTGTTGTTTTTGCAACCAAAGTTGCATATTTCGAACCTCTATGACTATATGGAAGAGTTCAACTTGCGATGCCATGCCCTGGGGGATTTTTTGAGCCCATACAATGGATTCCTCAACTTGCATGTCAAGAGAGAATCATTAGTGTACCCTTTAGGCTTTTCCATGTATATTTCTTCTTCCAATTTACCATGTAGAAAGTTAATTTTGTGTCTTCTTTCTCAAGGAAGAGAGACATGATCCATTGTCTCATTGTTCTTCAGTGACTCATATTCCTTATTAATGACTGCTTTTTTTGGTGAATCATAGCAAGCCACTTTGCAGAACTGTTGATCAAACCTCTCAATTATGTAATATCTCTCTGGGAGTTTATAGCACCTCTATGGGAGAAGTGAATTTGCATGACATAGCACAAGGCTCTCATCATGAAAATGAGACATGGTTCTCATTTTGTTAGATGAATCTCCATCCATGTTTTGAGCAACCTCAATGAATTTTGGGGCCCATTTAGTCCTTGGATTGGGAGCAAGAGTTGGATCTTGATCCAGATCTACTTGAGCTTCATTCTCACTATCAAGACCTTGATCTTCTTGACCCTCATCTTCGAACTTTAAATTTGAGACATAAGTAGAGACATCATCATATGAAAATGGTTTCGGTAGAATGAATTTACCTTTGTTTTTAAATGGTTGCAGAGATTACACTAGATTTGAGTATGGAAAAAAATGTGAGAACTCATATGCCTTGGAGGCATGGTTTGCAATACCTTTTACTATCAGCTTCTCAGTAGAGTTATCTGAGATCTCCACTGAGTCAGGTTTAAATACAACTCACTTTGGTCAGCGTGTATGAGTCATCTGATATACATACAACATATTTGCTTCTAAGGAGGGAACATATAAGACACTTTTGAAGCCATGTTCCAATTTATTGTACCCTTCCTTTAAGCTTAGATATCAGTGTCATCTCCCATGTGAATATTTGGACCATCAGTAAAATTTAATCAAGAGAATGATTCTTTGTAGGAAACCATGTGGTTGGAGGCTCCTGAATCAATGAGGAAGGCTTGATATTTTGAAAATCCAACCTTCAGTGCATGTCATCTCTCATGATATTCAGTCTTGTCTCCATAATCAACCTTCCTTGTGCCTTTAGGGAGGGCAATATTATGTTGCTCAAGGAGTCTTGACATTTGATATATGTTTTTCTTTATAAAACCTTTCTTTGTATGATTTCCTTTCCTACATTAGGAGCACTTGCCCTTATCAAACTTATCATGATTGTCCTTCTTAGAGCCTAATATGGGATTCCATCACATCTTCTTCATCATTCTCGTGCATTCTCCTCCAATCCAAGTACTGGTTGGGCTACCACTGCAGCTTCATGACCTCCATGATATTGTTGTATTCTAACTTCTTCCACATCCTTCAATCAACCAATGGAATCAAAAGGCTGGTCTACTAGAGATTTAGAAATTTTTGAGTAAACGCTACAAGGAAAACATCCCGTTGGGTTATAGCGAATGTGTTTAGGTGTTGCAAAATTGGAAAAATTGTAAAAAACCTCTGCGACAACCTTTTGTCTTTGTAGCATATGTTTTGGTGGAGGCTATAATGGATATTCAATAGGTGGGGTTATTATGGATATTCAATTAAACTAAAAAATTATGTGTGGCCATAGGTTATAACATAGTTTTTTTTTTCCGTTAGATGTTATTAAATTTATTATCCGCACCCATGCACTTGTTATAAATGATTCACACCAATGTGTATATGTATTGTAAATGCACCAGTGTGTGTGACATTTACATCAACACTAGTGCATAATGTATTATATAAAAGAAATAGTGTGTTTTAATTCTATAAATGCATGAGCATTGATGTTGTAATATACCTGCATTGTTGCATGTTATGTGTTATAAAACCTAGTGCATATATAATCCCCCAAAAGCACTGATGCATAAATTTACTTTTAAAGCACCAGTGTTGAATGTTTATTTATAGGCATTGGTGCTTATTTTTTGGTCAAAAGTCATCAATGATATTTTGTAACAATAATTGTTTTTTTTTGTAAAATGCACTCGGGCTAAATGTTTGTTTAAAAACACTAGTGATTATTTTTTGTAACAAGAACTAGTGTTTTTTTTGTTAAAAAACACTTGTGCGTATTTTTTGAAAAAAACACTAGTTCTTATGTTCAGAAAAAAATAACATTGGTACTTCAGTTACATTCAGTTACATGAAGAGCACCAATTTTTATGCTATGTGAAAGAGCATCGATAGATAAAATTGGGTATGGTTTAGTGGCGATTTTTGCCATATTGTGGATTAGCAATTTTTTTTTAATATTTTGTATTTTTTACAAATTTTCAATGAATCATTCGATAATGAAATATTTTTTATAATAATATTTATTTTTATATCTTGTTTTTAACATTTGGATATACAAGATGATTACATATTTGTTTATTCTAACCA
>LPNX010681806.1:879938-892463 GCA_001517045.1 Pseudotsuga menziesii | reverse complement strand
AAGAAGAGGAGAGAAAGATTGAGAAGAACCAAAAGAAAGTTGTAGCAATCACATGTTTTTGGGAAAATTAGTGTAATGCCTGGTTGAGACTTCGACTAGAAAGCTCGAAGTTTTAGTGATGAAGAATGGAGATGTATTCGAGCCCATGTGATTATTGAGGAGAAGATCCATTTGAGGCCATTTATGTTTATTGTATAAATTTTATGAAGATTAATAGAAGGTTGATGAGACCAGAATTTTAAGTCAAGGTCTTGTGTTTGGATGGCTACTTAAATTCTTGCGTGTTCATGAGTTTGAATGGTGGTGCCTTTGAGAAGTGGTTTAAAAAAGAAAAAAAATGGGACTTGTTGTGTGCATTTTCATTTTGTTGTGGCCCCTATAAATTTTAGAGCCTACCATGCTCTCATGTATTGTTAGTCCGTGGGTTTAATTGTTGGTTGCAGGTGAAGCCAATTTGAGGGTGTGTGTCTTTTGAATATTTATAGAGGGGATTGAGGCCCCCTCTGCCATCATTGTGTTCCTTTTCTAAAATATCCATTAGATATCCATCCATCATGTAAATTAGCCTTTATGTGCCATACATTTGTAGTGAAATGTTTTGAGCATTATTTAACCATGTGTCCATACAATTGACATTGGACATAGTGAAATGAGACTTTGTTATATTCAAAAATCTGAGGTAAACTCTTGTCTACCACCATAATCTCCAAATCATTTACCAAACCCTTGATGATATAAAACTCACAAAACTTGAGCAACCATCCAACAAGGGTTAGTCCAAAATGAGTGTTCCGCCTCCAAAAATCTTCCTAAATAATCCCCTAAAGTAGTGATAAGATTCTCCAACCAAAATTCAATAGGTAGTGTTGACAATTTGATGCAAATTGGGCTTTTCTAGTCTATCCAACAAGGATTCCTTTTAGATCTAGTGCTCTATGTGTGGGTTGTTGAAGCCCTTGGCCATCTTAGTAGTTTCAAAGTTGATCTAGAGATAATTCATAGGATCCCTCTCCTAAAGCCCAAAATTGGGTAGTTGGTCAATGCCCATTTTATCAATGACTCTTCCTTGATAATAATTGAAGAGAAAACCTCCTAGAGTAAAAAATGGGTTATTTGAACACTTTTTGTATAGCGTTAAGGTTGAGCATTCAATGGTCAAAACCCGATGCTATTGATAAAGCCAATGGAAGATGTTAGCTTTGTTGGCCTCCCAAAATTGATTGTGGATTCAATTGAACTAGGTATTAAGATTTGTGAACATTCGTTTTTCCTTGCTAGATTTTCCTCGAGATCTTTGGGAGGTTGCAGTATAGAGGGTGGATCACCAAACCTTTAGCTTAAGTGGCAAATTTTAGATTTGCACTCAAATCATTGCTATGACTTGTGTATTACTCCTCTTGTTGTGTTTCTTCTCAACTAGCCTACTGATGCCTATATAAAGACCTTAGAAAGTTTATATGGGCCACATTTAATAAAGGGAAAGGGTTTCATCATTTGAACTAAGCATTGTGCTACACCCCAAGGAAGTTTGGGGACCTAGGAATTATTCGTAGCAAGGTCCAGGCCCAAGAATTGTGTACAAAATGGGTCACTTGAGCTAAACAAGGAAATGAAGCCTAGAAGGTTGTCTTAAGGCACTAGATCTAGCAAGGGTTGTTGATTCACAAGGAATATATATCCACTCAATTTTTTTAAGAGGTAATAATTTGTAAAACGAATCACACTCCTTCATATATGTTAGGGATCCATTAATGAAAAGGGATTGACAAAAGTTCATATCCAATTTCCATAGCTATGGATATATGTGCAATCCAAATTCCTCTCGTAAAACCCCCTTCTTTAAAATGTACTCAACAAGGGGATATATATGAATCGCTCAGGACGATTATTTGCAGTAACTTATAGTCATTTAAAAAAAACATGGAATTTAGACTAAGGTTGTGTATTATTTAATTTTTTTAGTTTTTAAATGTCTATTTTTTAAGATTAATATTGGTCTAGTGGAGATGAGGTTGCCTTCGGTTTGTGTGCCCCAGGACCCAGCGGTGTCGTTGATATCAACAATGCAATATTGGGTGTTGGAAAGGTTACATTAAAGTTGGTTTTTGTGCCAGGTGTTGTGGCAATTGGTTGACGTCGGGCACCTTGAATGAGCTTTGGCTTGCATTTTTAAGTCTACATGGTGTGTGTCGATGCCTGGTGGTATTTTGAAAATAGAGCATGTGATCAGATCGCCACGAGCTTAATGCAATGTCTGACGGGTGTTAATGACAAATTCATGCATCGTTTGGCAAGGATTAATTATCGATCCTTCTGTCTTGTTTTGGAATTTTCTCTGCGACTTTGTTCCTATCTTCGCTCTGATGTTTAGTCAGTATTGTATGTTTCAACATTTCTCTGTGCGCCTTCAGGCATTTACGAAAACGAATACCAATTAGGGTTTTACGCGTTGCAATTACGTCAAGGTAAAATAACTTCTCCAGATGATGCAATGCTGTCTATTCTTTGGTCTTATAGTATATTATTAACTGTATATTTTCTTTTCCATTTTGTAGGTGGGATTTCATGGCTGCAGAGAATTGTTCCTAGTTGCAGAGGATTGTGCCTAGCAGGTGTTTCATGTATTATGGTTAGCTCGAGTAAGCTTGTTCAGAATCATCAAACCTTGAATGTTGTCGCTATTCATGTAATTTGAGCTTTTTTCAATACTGTAACTATATTAGTTTCATGGTTATAGGTTATCCATACTAATTTCAACATTGACGAAAACAAATATCGATTAGGGTTTCCTACATTGCAATTACATCAAGGTAAAATAACTTCAGATGTTAGGCAATTGTCTATTCTTCAACCTTCTATTATATTATTAATTATCTATTTTCTTTTCCATTTTGCAGGTGGGATTTAGTGGTTTCAGGGAATTGTGCCTAGTTGCATAGGATTGTGCCCAACATGTATTTCATGTATTGTGATCTGAGCAAGGGTAAACTCGTTCAGAACCATCAAACCTTGGATGTTGTCGCTATTAATGTGATTTGAGTTATGCTTGGTACTGTAACTATTTTGATATCATACACCGAGGAGAAAAAAGGTCTATCATTGTTGTTGTTGCTTGCGGGCCATCCATGCAAGCGTGGCAAGATGCATGCTGAGAACATGGTAAGATGCATGGGTTTGTATGTTTTTCTAAACTCTGGGTAGAGACACTTGCACCGGTAGTATCTCTAAGTAAGTATTCGTTGCTCTGAAACTAGTTCCATATCCCTTAATGGTCCAATAAACATGTGGGGACCTGAATATTGATAAACCGACAAACTTATAGAATCAAACATTATGCCTGATCGTGGTGGCTAATACAATTATGCATTGCAATTATGCCAATTGATTATTGCATTATATTAATGTTGGTCTCGTGCCAATAGGTATCCTACGATCAATGCATAGGAACCTATTGCATAGACCATTTTTCTCTTCGCTCAGCTATGTAGAGCTGATTTATTTTTTTGAATAATAATAAGTATTTACAAAGAAAATGTACAATCAACATAAAATAATCGAAAAATTGATTACAATTAATTCATGCAACTAAAAGGTAATAAAAACATCTTTTCTCAAACCCTAAATCAATGGAAATCTAAAACCAATCTTGATTCAAGCTACAACAAAGGGTTAAATCAAGCATCAAATGAGAACTATATGCACTCAAGGGACTAACACAAATCTTTGGAGTGCAAATTCTTTGCAAGACAACGTCTTAGAAATTCCAAGAACTTGTTAATATATTGGAGATGCAATCATGTTGGACATATTGCAAGATTATGCTACACTGTAAAATGCTACGTTTGTGATGTATTTGGTCACAAATCTCAAGACTACAGGAAGTCAATAAATACATCAATTAAAGGAAGTGTACCATATATTCCTAAGAAGGAGTCCAACAAAATATGGAGGAGAAAAGAAAATGAAGAAATACATCAGTTGGGTATTTGCACTCAAAAGAGTGTTCTTATCATACAAGAAAGTTTGGATTCTGTAAATATGTTGAACAGAAAGTTAATATTCCAAGAACAAGAACTAGAAGTGCCAAAGATTACCATTGATGAAGTTGTCCAATCTAGTCAAATCCCTAAAAGAAGATTGTTGGAAGAAGCTCCTAGAGAAATTTGTGAAAACGATTCTACTATAAGTAAAGAACTGCCAGCAGAGATGAGTGATGAAGATTTTGGAAGATTTCAAATCTGCCTTTGACTGCAAAAGTTCCTTATCAATATAAAATATAAATAGAGGAATGGAAGAAAAAGTTAGGAACAAGCCAACATTTGATTGAAAGAGGTATTTTGTTACAATTATCATAAGATTGCAAATTGTATTGAGATGCTTCCATTAAATGCTTTAAAGAAGGTGTGAAATATATGTTGGAAGATCTGTAAGAAACTTGTGGTTGAGGTCAATCAGTCTGTGTGTTATCATTGACAAGAACAACTGGTTGATGAGGATTCTATTCATTTTCCTAAAAAACTGAAGAAGTGAAATGACTTGTTGTGTTTAGCACTAGTAAATAAAATTATGGTCAAATGGACAGTCGCAGACTTCTAGCTTCATAACTCTCGAAAGGATTGGGGAAAAATGATGAAGCCTCTAGTTCTCCTTCATAGCTGGAATCCTATGCAGGTTATGTAGTGTCGAGGCATCTATTTAATGTTGTGATAATTGGTGATACTCCTAAGGAAATTTGAGGGAATAAACGCCCTTCAGGAAAAATGATAAGAGGCATCCAAAGGCCCTTATGTCAAGAAGATGCACATGTGATACAAAGTCATTTAAACCTACAAAGTTAGTGTAGATAATTGGGATAGTATGTTAATATTTTAGATCAAACTCATAGATATGATTCAGAAGCAAGAAGTAGAGGGTTATATTATTGTTTCCATGATAAAATTGTTAAAATCCTTTTCCCTCTGCATTCTATCTTGACACACACTGGATTTTGAGATGCTAGAACTACAAGAATATGCAGGTTGACATGCTTTTGCAGAACAGATAAGGTAGATACAATCTGGTCATTGCATTGCTTGGCAATGCAATTTTTATGGATTAGATGTTTCCAAGGTTTAGATTATGAACTATTTACCGGTCATGGATTACCTTTGGTATATTTTTGCATCAAATTTTTGGAGGTCACCTTCCCATACATTTTGGGCATGCAAGAAGAAATAATACAACCATCATGATGGGACGATCTAATTGGGATCGTTCAAGCATACATAAAGGGTGTCATGGCCCATGGTACCATTATAAACTATTCACAAACTTGTATCAAACATTCCAAAAGTTTTATCATTCATTCATTACTTCAAGCTTGTTTCAGACCATATTAATCATGGAAGAGCTTCCTGAAACAAATATGTGAAGATGAGAAATTACCACATTTGATTGGTGTCTAGATCCAACAGGTTTAAAGCATTGTTGGTTGAGTTTCCTTCATAGGAAAATTGATAATGGAAGCCAGACACTGTTATAAAGAAATCCATTGCTACAAATTGACATAGTCAAGAAGTTGGTTAGAAGCATTTATTAAATCTGTTGGAGAAATTAGCGGTTACAACCGTTGGCACATACCGAGAAAGTTGTGAATATTGGTGAATCACAAGTATGCATTGTGGGACCATATTTATTGCCAAACTCTGTGGGAGAATCTATTGTTTCTCAACCATGGGAAAAACTACTGAGGCAGCCTTTCCTGATGAGTGTTATTCTTGTGAAACAACTCTAGTGGTTATTGAACCACAGAAAGGGAAACCTTGTTTCATGTTGGGCATGAATTAGTGCATGCAAGAACTGCTGAATTTTACTTATTCTTCTTCACATGAATCAACATTCCATCTGCAAATTAAGGACTATGATATGGAATTGGTTTGGCATATGATCAGTTTCTCTTGAAGGTATTGAAAGGTCTTGGACCAACAACAAATTTCATAGGGGGAGAGTGTGCACAGTAAAACATCTATCAGCTACAACCATCAACTAAAGCATAGGTGGATAATATTCACAAGACACCAAATTGTTTATGACATACTCCCTTGTTGGACAGAGATTGAAAAAGAGTTTGTGAAGCGTTGTTGAAACATTGTTTGTGGCCTATTCTCATGCACTAAATTCACATATTATGGCAAATGTCCAGAGAAGCATCTTGCTTGGCATATCTTGGGCAGAAAGGCATATGTTAGTTCATAAAATTTGAAATGTAAGCAAGGCATATGGCAATTCAAGATGTACCTGTTAGAATTTATGATACATCTATAGACAAATGGTATTGTCAAAACTTTCAACAAAATACTAGAACATGGCTTAACAAATATTTTTGTAATTTATTGGGATGGTTATGTTATAGGGACTCATGTATCTATACATTGTGCAAAACCATAATGAAGCACTTTATTTAAACCAATAAGTTGCGGCAAAGAGGTGATTAAGCCACTAAATTATGTTGTTCCAAACCTATGGATTTTTTTTCCATGGAAATGACATAAATATCATACTGCATAAACGGATGAACACACAGATATAGGTGGAGAAACATTGCCTCCATGGAGGATACTTTAGGCAATTGCAAAGATTAGACATAAGGCTTCGTCAAATTCCAACTTCGTTTCCTGTCACAAACAAGAAAGACAATGTAATAGTTAAATATTAAAACATCAATCTTAAATAACTAACATCAAGGAGATGCATTCCCAATCATCAACGTTACAACAAAAAAACAAAAAATATAGAATATATTTTCACCTTAAATGCAGCCTCAAGTTGACATATAACAATCTTGCTACCACAAAGACTTTTCATCCTACTTAAAAAATAAAGGAATAACAACATTAGTTAAATAACATGAATCACATCATCAACAATAGAACACGTAGAATCACGAGTCACAACTGGAAGGTGTCAGTGAAACACACAACTGCACTAACTAGATTCAGGGAGAGTGGGGAATCCACTTTTTATCTCATCCCTTAATTATCCAATGGACATGTGGGGTCCTGAATCTTGACAAACCAATAAACTGATAGAATAAGAAATTATGCCCGATCTTGGCCTCCACTAGCCAATTGTGTCCATGGAGGCTAATACAATTATGCATTGTAATTGTGCCAATTGATTATTGCATTAGATGAATGTTGGTCTCGTGCCAATAGGTATGCTACGATCAATGCATAGGAACCTAGTGCATAAACCATTTTTCTCTTTGATTAGCTATGTTGTGAATTCTTATGTTGATTGTCACCACACTTCAATTTGCTAAATATACAAATGTCAACATTCATTTTACTTACTATAACTATCAAGTTTTTTTCAGTTCCTTTGTTGTCCTTTGAGCCTATGCTTGGATGATCATATCAAATGGCATTAAAACTCAAACATAATTCAACAATTTTTACCACAGATATGCAGTTAGAATATCATGGTTCCTTCATATATTCCTCTGGTATTGACAAGAAAAGGTAGATAAGTAAATTGGCCGTCTATCCCAGGTATTCCCAAAGTTATTATTAATATTTTAACCTATTAGATGCACCTGGTTTATGAAGAGATATGCGAAATTATTCACCTAACCCTAGCCCAACTCTTTTGTAAGAACAACATCCCCTGCCACCAAAGACTTTTAAGTTTTAACAACATTTGTTTGTTGCAAATTAAAGTGCTTTTTTGCATCCAAATCACTAATCATTAATGAGCTTGATCTAGATGCCATGAGTAAATTCGAAGGACAAACAAAGATTAGAGATAATCGAAGGTTATCATGGAAGCTTATTGATGCTAGAAATGAATCCGCACTCACTGAAATAAGCAAACATATAATAGAGTTGCACAATTGGATCATGGGGGAACATGTCTGGAAACAAGAGCTTTCATTTATAGTTAAAATGTACATAGAATCTCTAAGAAGATATATGAAAAGAAAATAAATAGTATGTACAACAAAATCTAAAATGTCAAAATAAATATTCTCTACTTTTGGCAGAGAATCTAGTTCATGTTTATAAGATAAGATTATTTTATTAATGTCCAACAAATGACAAAAAATATAGGTTAATGGGACTTGGAAGCACAATCAATCATATGTTGTTCTATAGGAATGCCCTAGGCTATTCCGAAATCCTAATCCTAGAAGAATTTAGAAGCACAAAGAAGTGGACATGAATCTACTCATGGACATAATTCTGAAAAGAACCCAATGGTTAGGAAAGATCTTCTAGAAGAATTCTTACTAGCTTGGTGTTGAACTTAGACAAAACTATGCCACATTGGATTGTGAGAGGAAAATTGTTTTTGATGATTGTCAACATGTGCTAATCGTGTGTTTTGCATGTGCTTGCTTGTGCAAGTCTCAGGTTGTTGACTCTAGTATTGCTTGGACACTCCTTGGCCTTAACAGTGGGCAAGATGTCTTCGAATGTCACTGATACACGGTACATTGTTGTTGTTGTTTTCCATTGCCATGGAATATTTAAACATTGATGCAAAATGTTTAGACACAAGCACAAAATGTTTAGTTGTTGGCACAAGGTCTTTAGTGTGAGCACAACTAGAATACTTGGCACATGGTATATTCACTAACATCAAAGATTTTGTGACAACTAGTGCTCAATCATTTGACCCCTTTAGTTATCCATGATCCCCATTGTGGATGTTAAGCATCATCTTGCACATGACAAAACTTTGATTAAATTTGCTCCAACTTGAACCATTTGGATTGCGTGGGGTATTGTCCTACTTTGACAACACTAAACAATCTAATTCAATTGTTGATTATATGCTTAGTATGTAGTGGTGAGCCAAAGAATTGTAGCAATAAAGGTTGTTAAATCCCATAGGAACACATTTAAATTATCAACCAGAGGAATTGTAAACTCGTGAGGTGTTGTGCAAAGTTTACACAACCTTCAAGGGTAAAAGAGATGTAGAATTGATTATATATTACTTTCTTTTAAGAAATGGAAACGACAAGTCTTCTATATGCATCTTTTCCTATGACAAGGGTTCTATGTTCTGCAACAGAAGTCATCTAAGTATAAAATTCTTTTGGCTCATTGATTGGTGCTACAAAACCCTATAACTCTTAGAAATTAAAACTATGGTGCTGAAAGTAAAATAAATTAATCAGAATTCAATGCTACCGAAAGGAAACTAATTACTAAGGAGTATATTAAATGCTTTGGAAATAAACTAATTATAGGAGAGTAAATTCAATGTTTTGTAAATAAACCTAAACTATAGCATGCCGAACAAAACAACAAATTATCTTTCCAACCATAGGTTCATTGTATACTAGCAAAATATAATCACAATAACATAAACATTCACTATATGTACAAAATTGAAGACAACAACAATGAAATACAAATACAAATGCGAAGACACATACTAAGGTACATTCAGCAACAGCCTCTTCAAGTGGGTCATGCTTGAAGAGGACTGGATAAACCCTTCTTAAAGAGTTTGTTTTAATTCATCAACAAACTTCAAAATTACATACTCAAATCTGCAGCTCTCTAACTCTAGCTATATGAAGCTTCAAAATCTACCACTATCTACCCTAGCTCAGGTTGTAGATGACTATATTTATACTAAAGATGCCTTGGATTCCTAATAACTGCTGAGGAACTCTAGGATTTGTACTAATAGTCTTATCCCTGGAATCACAACTTCCTCTCTCTTCCTCTTGGTTGACTGCATTGATGGTTTGGTGTGGAGTGCATGGCCATTCCCCATCTTCTCGAGATGGAGAGATGTGGAATGTGAACTTTTGTATCCCCTCTTGTTTCCCTATTTGGCATAGGGAAAGTTAACCATGTGTGCCCTAATTTTTTGTTAGTACTTAGTTGTAATGTTATCTCTTTTCTTAAACTTAAGACAAGTTTTAGTGTCAGTAATTGAATGCTAAGGAAAACAATCAAAACAACCTTTCTGCACTGGTAGTGATCAAGACCATGTACATAAAAACTCATTAGAAAACACATCATTACAACCTTTCTCATCTTATTATAACCTCCACAAACTTCATTAATATACTCTTGTGTGGTCAAATCTCTTCATTGATAAAATTTTAATTGAGTTGCATGCTCTTTAATATTTGTATTCCAAAACCCTTTACATTTTAAAAATACAAGAGGTTGAACACAATAACTAAATGTATGAGGATGTTTTGTTGAAGATCTTCATGTTTTGTACTTGTACTACTAAATTGTATTTCATCTTATTCTCTCCAAAGCTCTCATTTTCTTACATTTCTTCCTAACTTAGGATATGAAGTATGTTATTGATATGCTTCTCTTTCATTTTGCTGGTGTAAACTTTTTTCAACTGTCGTATGCATTGGTATTAACACTCTTTTTGCAAAAGATAACTTCACAACTGGTCAAAAGTAATGATGTTGGATTCAAATGGTTCTCTCCCTCATTTTGTTGGTGGAACATTTCTATAAATGTTGTATACATTTTTACTAAAACTCTTTCTATGAAAGATATCATGAAAATTGGTCAAAGCAATCATGATGGGTTTTGTTAGCACTAAAATTACCTTGATCAAAATTTTGAACCTTTTGTCAAGTTTGCATCCATTTCGCTAAACTTTTTCCAAGATTTGCATCAAAGTTCGGCAAATCCCATCAGTGCCAAAGCTTAGCCTAGTAAGTCTCATTATATCTTTGTCTTTTACAAAACAAAGTCTTGACTTTTTTTCCTAAACCCATTTGAAATGTCAAAAGTTTCCCAAATTAGTCTTACGTAATATCACTAAAATTAAAAATTTTATTTTATTTTATTTTAAATATAAAATATTTTTGAAAGATTATTAGTAGGATTTTACATTTAATAGAAAAACGAGTAGGACTCTTTTACCCAACCTAAGCTCCAAAGTATAACTTAAAGTTTAATTCATGTCACGAGTTTTTGTTGGTAGAACAAAATAAAAATAAAAAGGATTTTATTATTATTTTTATTTGCTTTTGCCATCATTTATTATATTTTTGAATGTTTGGTAAAAGGAAAGTTGGGTCATATTTTGTTTAAGAGTCAAAGTCAAACAAAGGTTATAACTTCACCATTTAGTCGTGTCTCCACAAGTCAAATCAAACACGCCACTCTACATATCAGAGCCAAGTAACAAGTCAAGTAGTATCAAGATCATCCACGAGAACATCTTGGGAGCTCACATCCCAAACCATTACACAACATGTCACTTGTTGTTAGAAACTGCTGTAAATATGAGCTATTAAAAACCTCGTTTGTCCATTGCATGTGGGAATTATTTATACAATGAAAAATAAAGTCCCGAGGATATGTCATTTGTGAGGTTCAATAACATACTAAGTATTTTCGTTATCAGTCATTAATAAAGTGTCCATCTTGCTTGGCAAGCGTCCCGCTGTCAATATTATGTGTTAAGCATCCAAGTGTCATAGTCGAAGATCACAAAGCAAGCAACTACATTAATGTCCCAGAGATCGAGCATATCAACACCACCGAAACCAATATCGACTATGAGCTGATTATTTGCAAAATTTGCAGGGAAATTGATTTATTTTCTGACAAGGTGGATCTTGATACTGATCACTGCAAACTAATATTGAATAGTGGAACCCTGACATTGTCCAGGATGTCCATGGGCATTTTATCAATAGGTTTAGAGTAATGGATTCTGGTGGAAATCCTGCCTGGATCGGTCCTTTTTTTACAATCCATTGATACTGGGTTTGATTTAGTTGTAAAGACATATCAAATATCCAAAGAAGACCGCCCAAAGATGAACATGCAATCATGTCATAACAAGGCCAATGTTCACCTATTGTAGCGGGGTATTTCTTGTTTTTGGGGTAGCGGGGTCCGTCAAAAGTATGCAGTGTGGGTACTCGTTGGATGTGGAATCAAATTCCGCATCCAACGAGCTCTCCTGATCGAAATTTGAGTAAAAACACAATGAGATATGTCGAAAATACGAACAAAAAAAATAGTTTTTTTTAATGACAAATATGCCAATTCAACCATTATGGTTGACTTATTTTATTGAAATTCTATTGGTTCTTGAATTCCAACTCACAAAAACTTATTTTGGCACTTTTTCTTATAAGGCCCATTTTAGACCCCAAATTTCCTCTAATGACTATCAATTAAATGGAATACTCATACCGAGGCCCATGCTGGTGATTTCAAAGAAGCAGTGACAAGGGTTTAAGTGTTGAAAGGAGAATCTTGAACATAAAGATATTATTGCTGCTATGTTTACACGTGTCTCCTGAAGAAGACAAATTGAATACTGGTCATAGGACAAACCTTCTTCTATAGGAAAGTTCAAAAGAGGTTGATCCATTTCCCAGGTGATAGAGTATCTGACATCAAAGAATTTAGAGTGATCAGAAGTCTCAAAAATCAGAAATAAATATGAAAAATTAATTATGACTTGAGTCATCAAGTCAAACTATTTTTGGTAGCCCCAGATTTCTAGGCATATAATCAGCAGCGAGAGGAT
>LPNX010681806.1:856522-868268 GCA_001517045.1 Pseudotsuga menziesii | reverse complement strand
TCCAATCTTTAAACAAATATTACAATAATTTTGGCAGAGTGTTCATACCCAAAATCTCCATCTCAATAGAGCTGAAAGAGCCTCTATTTAACAAATGAGAGAGTACTAAAACCCTAAAACCTAAAAACCAACCCTAACCAACTTAGCCACCTAAAGAAGAGCCCAGACCTAAACTGGAGAACCGGGAATGAGGGGAGGCCTCCACCCAGGCAAGGCGCCCCCACTCCAAGCCTGTGCACTGAAAAAAAGCCAAGGATGAGCCCACATGTGTGATGTAGGTAAGCTCATCCTTAGGTCTGGATGGAGCCTTCGTTAGGTTAAGGAAGCCCACTGATGGTGCAAGCTTTAGTCTTCACCTCGATCAAATCATCGGACCAATGAGTGCTCTCCATCTCATCTTTAGCTGGAGATGACATGTTTGATAACTGATAATAAATTAATTACTCTCTTAATGATGACTGAAGCTGAGTTATGATAACTCCAATCATTATAAGTGTTCCATGAGATGTCATTTAGCCTTTTACTTTACTAAATTTAGATTAATTTGGAGAGTTTTAGTTTTCTCCAAAATAATCATTTTTTTAATAAAAATCATTTTTTTTACTAAAAATCATTTTTTACTCAAAACTGACTTTTTTGAGTAAAAAGGCATTATGTGTCCGATTGCTGATCTGAAAGTTGGTTCTGACTGGCTGGCTGATCAAGAATGATTTTTGGCTTAAGGTTAGAGCCTTCAATCACTGAATTCTGAGTCTGGATCACGAACGGGTTTTTTCCATTTAATTTATGGAAAAATTAACCCAAAAAACTTAGGAAAAGTAATTAAAAGTTAAAAAATAATTTTTCACTGTTCGAAAAAGATTTTTATCGAATTTTTTTTATGTGTCCAGATGACTTAGGACATGACCATGATCTATCTAAATAATGTCTAGTAGGCTTATAAAACTTAGTTGGGCTCTAATAACCCCCCAAGGCCCAGAATTCAACATCGGGCATTCCAGCTTTGGAGGAAGCGGGAGAAAACCTCGTCAATTATACTCGGCTGAAGGCAAAGCATAATTGTCAGGGGAAAAAAACTCCCTGGAATACCCTATTTGCAATTCTACGTCTTAGGAGACCGAACCACTCAAAAATATCCTACTAGCACATTTTATTACAAACCCCACGGGGCCATGGTCAAAATTATTCAAATAAAAAAGTGACTAGCCAATATTGGCTAGACAAGCAGACGGATCAACTGATACACAGGAATCAGACTTTGAACAAGTCTGTCAACCGGCGGCTCCTCAGGTAACCCAACTATGGTACAAAAAGTTGGATAACAAAAGGCACAAAATTTGAATTATTTCAGACAGGTTTTGTGACTGTTACTAGGTTTCTTTGGCTCACATTCCAAGGAATGTATTTGCAGATTTAAGAATTGTTTTTATTGCATCCTTGGAGGGGTAAATTGATGCAGACTTAAAGTATGAGTTTAAAATCAATTTTTAGAGGCTATAACTATGAAGTGAGCTAGTTGAGCAGACCTTGATTAAGATTCAGAGACCTGCTGAGAATCCTCATTGACAAGAAATACAAATAGATCCGAAACATAGGTTGATTCTGTGTGAAATAGCAGACCTTGTAGATTGAAGAATATTGTACTTGAGAAGGATTGATCAGACCTTGACAAAGACCTGAATGTGAGGAAATATTGAAAGAGTATTGAAAAAGAGAGTATTTGAACAGGACCGGGCCTCGTTGATTAAGCATATTTGTTGATTATCCAAAAGAAAATATGAGAAGGCGAATTTTACCATGTATGAGCAGATATGAAAATAGGATCTTGTAGCTAGATCTTGGAGTAGATTGAAGTTGAGAAGTTTATTGTGATCTAAGGGAATATCAAGGACTAATTTGAAATTTTGAAGTACATTACAGAGCTTGGGCAAAGCATTGAGAGCAACATTGAATCTGATTAGAGAAGAGACCTGTATGTTAGAATAAGTAGAGTATTTTGTTAGAGTTGTATGTAGGTGAAGATCTGACTTGAGGAATGATCTTGATGCATACATGGTTACCGAATAACGAATAACTACGTATGTTTGATGAATTGTTAAATAAGTAAAAAGTCCTAAAAGGTGCATGCTACCGATTCAGCGTGCTCAGAGTATCATTGCGTTTTCCAACAATTAGGGCTGACTTCATGCCCCTTTGACTATCAAAAAGGACTGTCTATGCCTAGATTTATCAAAAACATACCTAGATATGTTCTTGTTGTTGTTTTACTTGACCAAAATCAGCTTAGAAAACTTTGGCTTAGCCCAAAATAGACTAATGCTAGAGTATACCTCCTCCATAAATGTTGTATAAGGTTGTAGATTACAGTTTAGAGGTCCCAAAGTGCGTAGGAGTTCCTAGAAACCTCCCAGATCTGAGAATTGGAGGTGTTTGATATTGTTTCACATGGAAAAGGGCCCACCTACAAAACTCCACAAGAGTTTGAATAGCCCACCTACTAAACCCTACAAGAGTTTGAATACCACAAGCCCTGGATCTCTAAGCCTTCAAAAACCCTAAAACAAGGTACCTCTAAGCCTAATGGAAACTCATGTATCAAACAGACAAGGCATAATATAATAAAAAGCTTACGAAGATATATCAACCATCTGTTGTGCATCATACAGAGATTAACCTGTTTATTTTGCTGAGGGGCATGGTCAAATGAATATGCTTGATTTGAGGTTTCCAAGTTTTCCAAATTCATATAATTGGAAATAGAATAGCATATATCCTATAGATTTTCATCCACGAATCCAAATTGAGTGTCTTAAAGCTCAACTTATTCTAGGACAATCACTTGGATTGTGATAAATATGTAAAAGAGACAAATTAAGAGCCTTGCTACTATGCAAGTGGATAATTTTAAGAAGCAATGCATATGCTCACAAATTTGCATGTGGAAGATTAGGGAAACTTCTGGTATTTATATTAACAACATATAGGACGTTCAAATTAGTTTAATCCTCAAAACTGTAGATCATGTGCTTTTTTGGATGTTATCATCATGTATGGACAATAAAAAAATAAAATATTAAGAGAAACCATTGATGACCATATTTTGAATCTGTATAACTCCTTGGAAAACAAACTATCATATTGTTGGCCAACGCAATGAATCCAAAAGAAATTATAACCCTAGTTATTAAAGATTCAAGATTAACAAACACTGGAAGAGTTGCAAATTAAGAAGAGTTTGTTGTACTTGTGAAAGAAAATGGATTAAATTATTATGATTCCCATTGCGCAAAAGTTTAAAGGCATAAAGCAACTGAATAAATACCAGCACAACGCATACATTCATATTCTTTGCCCAGAACCCACACAATAAGTTCCAACCAGAGGAAAAATAAATTAAAAGGAGAAACTAACCTCTGTATAAACTGTAGACTGCAAGAAATGTTGAACAAGTGAAGATTAATGATGAAACTCATTTTCCAATCAACCATTGTCAAATTGCAACCGAAATCGAGCTTCCTGCAAAGCCTTATAAGCCTGAGGATCTAGGATTAGACAAATTCTAGGTGTTAGCTTCGTTGGCACATAACCTAGTTATTCTTTATCACATATGGGTCTTTCAACTGTGTATAATGTGATTTCCCATCACTCGAAAGCCAAAAAACGACCAAAGTAGATTTAAAAATAGAAGGAGTCCACGCCAGGATGGGATCAAAGGATGAAAATGATTTACTGGCTCAGAATGAATGCTAGTTATATGCTTAACACATGCAAGTCGAACCTGGCTTGCTTCCCCATATATCCGTGTGGGGGCAGAAGGATAGCAATAGCAATAGTAGGAGTTGGCCCCCCCTTAGCGTGCTCACTCAAATGATACGTAAGTGGGCATGGGACACAGCAATCAAAGTGGTGAACAGGTGCGCGTGTATCGAGGGGAAACTAGTGACTTCCTGCCTCCCCAGGTATTTGGATCTGGCTGTGCAAGTGAAAATAGGAATGCCTAGAATGTAGAGTGATGGTGTGGTAGGTGGGATTTCGCCAGATCATAATTTGAATTCTCAGGACTTTCCTCGGGGCTGCTTCCCAAGTAGAGAATTGGGACATCTCTCCTGCATAGGTATTTTGAAAGTTGCTCCTATGCGGACCCGATAAGCATCATTCTAAGCATCCCTTGAAAAAGTTAGGATGATGTATCTGGATGGACGAATCGGGACCGTACGTGGAAAGGGCCGTGTCCAAAAACCCAGTAGCATGACAGGTTAACCATACCAGAATGTATCTATATTGATACAGAAATGCCGAAACATGAGGATTCAAGCGCAGGGGGCGAGAGACAGGGAAAAACACGGAGAAAGGTCATATCCAAAGGTTTCACTCATTCAGTAGCAGATCAGTTTGAAAGAAAAGGTTATCGGTTAAACTCAGATGTTGCTCTTGAAACTAAGACCAAACCTGAGCGACCCAAGACCTTGGAAAACACTTACAATACCTAGTTGGAAAAGGGCAACAATGAAGAGACCCGAACCCCAACAAGATGGCAAGCGGTACTGGTACGGAGAGAATACGGCTAGGAATATTCCCAACACACATAAATCTCCCTCCCCATATAGAACATAAAGAGACCTTTCCATATAGAAGAAAATCACCCATATGCATTATACAAATAAGAATAGGAAGGAAGACAATCAACAGGGAAGATAGCAGCCAGGAAGAAAGAAACAAGGAGGAAAGAAGAAAAAGGGGAAAGAAAAACCGAAACGTAAAAGAAGTCTCCTGATTCTGAAAAGATAGGTCGCCACAGCATATGATGCCTCCACGTCGGTCGAAAGGCCTTCCTTTAGTTGGCCTGCCTGACCGAACCATTTGGACCTGACCGAACAATTCAGAAAGGAGCAAGTGAAAGCTGGTTTGGCAAACAAAAAATGCCATTCCATCCCCCTTTTATTGCGGGTGGACGTAGGTCTCATAAGGACTGAACCACCCAAGCGGGCCTAATGTAAGATGGACCGTACTATTCTAACGAATGTGTATGTTGTGTCTTATGCCGTATGTACTGAGATTACTTGGGATACATTGAAAAAAACCTCCCCAAAAAAGGAGATAGATAGAGGAATCGATGACCCTTCTTGGCTTAAGTTTCCGGTTCAATTTTGGTTCTCTCTTGGGCTATTTAAGTCTATTTCATAACAAGGTAGCCGTAGGGGAATCTGTGGTTGGATCGAATCCCATGAGTATAAGCTAACATGACAGTCGGTTGCTAGGATGCACACTCACACTAGCACACGGGGTCGGTTGCTACAAACTGAGACATGGCAGCTTCGAGCAAGTCAGGTAACCAACAGCCCTTGTGCAAATCTTATTCCTTCGTCAGGCGTGTTCTTTCTCCAAGCCTGGGATCTTCAATATTTATATCCCATATATCAATTATTGCAAATTGGATACAATTAACTTGATTCACAGGGTGGCTAACCCGACCTACAAGAGACTTGCTGCGAAGACCTACCTACTGATCGATCGAATCTACGTGTACATCTCTCTCTTGCTGTATATCTATTGCTCTACCTCTAGATGAAGAACTTGGAGGGATGGGTGGAGGAAGGATTTAGGGGGGAATGGGTGCGC
This sequence comes from Pseudotsuga menziesii, assembly GCA_001517045.1. Lineage (NCBI taxonomy): Eukaryota > Viridiplantae > Streptophyta > Pinopsida > Pinales > Pinaceae > Pseudotsuga > Pseudotsuga menziesii. The sequence goes on along the minus strand of LPNX010681806.1, from coordinate 862,649 downwards.
CTCACACTAGGACTAACTACATCGTGCACCTCCCTGCATGGCAATACCTGACCTACGTGAATGGCACTACCAGACTTGCATGAATGACACTACCTCCAAGCCCCTCGCTGAAGCTAGCCCCTCCCTGAATACTCATTGCATATGAAGCTCTAATGTTGAATCAACATATGTAATGCTTCATCATAGCATCCACCAGTTGAGGTAGTGATGTGTGTTCCTAGCCAGGAATCAAGCAATCAATCCGTGTCAGTTTCATCATCCATCTCCAATTAGCAAGAAGAGATTGACGGGTATCAAGAGAGAGAGAGATCAAAGTAAGGTAGGTTGAAAGGTCAAGGAGGGATAGATCAGAGATCGGGAGGGATGATACCCCGCTAATTACTCAGTTAACTGACCCTGTGCTTCTGGTGCTATCACGTCTACTACTGTACCGTCCCACCATAGTATGAGTGAGAACCTGAGCTACGCTTCTATCAAATAAAATGAATCACCAGTCTAGATGGATAACCTACAGGAAAACCCACCATGGGATAACTTTAGGTTAAAAACTTCTTATCTTCCCTCAACTTATTTCTTGGCTAAAATAGCTTAAGTCTGCTGGGGTATTTATCCTAATAAAACTCTCGTTTAGGAAACGACGATACCAAGGATTGTCTCCAAAAAGGCGATAGAATACATTTATTATTAGAAACTTGCAGGTTACAGGGGTCTGTTGACAACCTCAAATCTCGACCCAGGCATCGATTCAGGTGTAGATTCACTCAATGCCAGTCATAACTGGATTGGACTACTCGACTTGGATACTCTTTATATACTTGGCCACTCTACTAGGGCTACTCCGCTCCGCTAATACACAAGGATCCCCAGCTTATCCAATCCGCTTGGATACTACGTTGGGCGCTAATCCACTTGCCTGGGCTAGTTGGATACTTGGATCGGATACTTGGCGGCTCCTTGCCTGGGCTAGTCTAAAGACGGGCCAAACAGGCGTGGTGAGGGATGAGGATATGGCATCGTGCTCCTCCACTACTTGGACTTGTGGCTCTGCTACCTTGCCCAGCCCTTTATTTCTAGCAATGCTAGCTGGAATGGGCTAAGTAGCGGAGCCCACTGAAACGACTGATTGACAGGAAATTCAATGGCTGGTTAGAGCAGAGCCCGGGCCCACACACATTGATTTAAAACTGTTTGTAGCTACTACTAAAAGGAAATGTCAGCCTGATAGATAAGCTAATGTATGCTGATACTACCTGTCTTTATAACCCTAGCGATATTGTCTGAATAATATGGAGGATAAAACAGAAAAGAGGTAATAGTTCCATCTGCACTTCCACGATCAGATGTTTAAAGATCAATGGATCATAGGTCAACAGGACAAATAAAGTTTCAATCATCAGTAACGTTCTCCCTTTTTGTTTAGCCCGCTTGCTTCCGGTGGTATTGCTTATTTCTTAGTCTTCCCATTCAGATGAGTCTCCTTTACTTCAGCGAGAGAGATGTTCCAGATGGAAAAAATACACCATTAAAATCCTCCATTTAGTGCAATGCTATCAAAGAATAATAAATGCAATGCTGTCAAAATCATCGTGTAAGCAAAAAACACAGTTGAAAGACATCGTGTGCATAGAATAAAAAATGATTCCGTCAAAGCTTTCGATACCAGGTTGGTAAAAAGATCAGGGCTGGGATCAAGGCCAAATGCAAGATCTCCCCCCTGTAACTGTAACTTAGGATCTTTCCTGTCTGGAAGGAAGAGAGGAACAGGGCCCGCATCCAGTTCGTAGGGATAAAAGAAAATCCTGTGAAAGGCCAAAAAAATATGATCAATTAGTCACCATATCGCTAGTCATGTACAAAGAAATGAGGGCAGTATCCTCAATCTTTTCAGGGTCGAATTGGCATAAGTCGAGATCAGGAGGCTAACAGCCTGCACACAGGACGTGGCTTCCATCGTCGTCTTCGGTTTATGGACGGTTTCAAATAAATGGAATAAATGGTCGACAGTGTATATACCTACCGAGTGAGATCAACACTATTTAATTGCTTCTTTGGTCTCATGTAGGCAGCGCGCAATAGATTTCCACCGGGTAGAACATCTCAGCCCAACACCTAGCAATAGAAGGATAGGCATCTCAGCCCACCAGCTAGCGAGAGTATACCCCCATACTCTTTTGCGGGGCCCTAGTATGTTAGTTACTCTTGGTTGGACCCACGAGTACCACCCCAAATTTACTGTTAGTGAATATGCTTCCTGCTTTGATGCTTATGGGTAGGCAGCAACTTCAACCCACCTTTTGAAGAAGCAAGCTGGAGGGCATGAAACACTTGTTCACAGTGTATTTGGATAGATATAATAGGTCCCTCTTCCATACTTCGTTTATTCATTTTATCTGAGTCATTTCATTCCCCCATTCCTCTTATTCTTCGCCACCTTACCATTTCGAGAAATAGAAGTACTCGTAGCAAGAAAGACAAGGGCAGGTGCAGGTGCAGATCAAGATTGAGACACCGCAGCTACGCTAGATTCACAACCTTTAGATTCTATTGTTGATACAGAAGCAGATCGAGGCCAAGGAGTAGGTGAACCACCAGCATGCAGAGCAAGCAGCACCACCAAGAAAATGGAGTAGTTAAGAGCCATACCTAGTAGTAGCAGTTCCAGGAGGTCCAACATCAGCAAAAGTGGTACCACCAGCATCAGTAGCAGCAGCTGATCCAGTAAAGGGGTGGGAAAGCCTATAAAGAGGTTAGAAAGAGCTTTCATATAGCTTTAAAGAGGTTGGAAACAATGGAATTATATCGTAATAAAAGTACATATATGTAACTTCCAATGGACGAGGGCGGGGAAGGTATAGATTGCTAGAGAGATAGAGACACTGGCCTTAATACTATGCTAATCAATCAATAAATATAGTTGTCCTTTACAAAGGAGGGGGGTGAAGGGTTAAGAATACATATACACACCGTTACACAGGCTGTTCATGAAGCGGTGCCAACACCTATTCTAGACTATTCATGAGGTTTTCCTTATATAGATGGGATGGGAGCAAGACATTTTGCACTAACGATGCCAAGCTGTTCATGAGGCTGGAAGGGCTGCACCTAGAGAAGGGAGCCCATTCATAAACCTGTATCATAAACTATAGAATGGATAATTCACTTATGGATAGTGAATGGGTCTGGCTTGGGTGCAGGCTGCTACCCCCCGGTAAGGCTGCCCCTTATCTTTCTCATAAACCGGCTCCCCAAACCGTGAAACCTAGCTAATGGGAATAGTTTTTTGCTAAATTTGTTTAGCCATAATGGGTTCTTCTAAGTTAGTACTCTGACCCAACGAATCAATGATAAAGGCAAAGATAATTTATTGCAGTAGAAGGGGCTTTCAAAATCCTTATTTAATAAGGGCAACATCTCTATTGGAAGAGAGACAATCATGTCTCATATGAAGGTACCTGTTATTGTTAAGGATAGGGAGAAGTTGGCTTGTATGAATGACCAAGAGAAGACCGATGAACAGACATTTGGGACTGTCACACTGATGTAGGATCATAATTCCATTTTGATGAAGGGCGCTGAAGCAGTATCATAGAGAAATTGGACGTGTGACAAAGGAAAGGACAATGAATATTGTACATAGTTTCCAAAAGGAATTCCATGTGAGATGGTAGATTTGTGGCATGAGATTAGTCTTTCGGAGAATAAACTAGCAAGCCAGAGAATGAATATTCTGAATGTACAATTGAAATTGGATGAAGGTGAGGCAAATGTGTCTCATGATAAAGAGGAATCAGTCCTAGAACTGAAGGAAGATGAACTGGTTACTAAAATCAGTCAAGGAGATGAAAGGAATCTATGGAATGTTGTCAAGAAAGAAGAGGAAGAGAGTTATGTTGAAGTTAATGACCAACATACTGAGGAAGTGTTTGAGATGAGTCAAGTAATAAGTGAATGGCTGAAAATTTTGCCGAAGGAGGTTGCAATCAATAAGATGGAAATGTCTCAAGTTTTTTCTGAAACAAAAGCAGGTATTAGTTTTCTAAACTATGTTATGTTAACTAATATGCAAAGAAGTGTGAGTGACTATGTTGCTGTAGTCAGCGAATTGAAAGATAATTTACTTTTTGAAAGTAAATTTGCAGGTAGTGAACAACAATTGGATATTGTAGAGGGAGACGCTTACAAAAGCATAAAGGAAGTATGGGTGGCAGCAATGTTCGAGACAATATTTGCAGCAACATTTGGAGTAAACTCAAGAACACAAACATAAATTGAATTAAGAAGAGTTGAAAAAAGAAACCAACATTTTAGAGAAGAATGGATAAAGTATAGTAAGATGAAGTGGTGAAGTAATGAAAATTCGATTAGTTTGCAACAAAAAACTGAATTGGAAAAGGTCATAGATGAACCAAGGGAGTTAATGCAAATGCCTAAGAAAAGCTACAAAATAATGATAAAGACAGTCCACTATGGAGTTGATTGGGAAGTGAAGAATAGTGAAGGAAAAGACAGTCCACTATGGAGTTGATTGGGAAGTGAAGAATAGTGAAGGTAAAGACAGTGGAGTTCTAGAGCACAAGGTATGGAATCGTGGAAGAATGCAGCTGAAGAATGATAAAGACAATGTAGCTTATGGACAACCTGGAAGAATGACACTTAGAGGTATTAATGTAAGCCTATGAGAATTTGTGAAAAGGGAGAAGGATGGCCAACCAGAGGGAGATCGGGCCATAATAGCTTAGTAGAACTCTCATAAGTTAAGTCATGGTTTATTATGTATGTACAGTTCAATTATAGAATGGAGAGTAAATTCATCATCTCTGTGTATTATTTATACATCTTATGAATGGATTCAACTATGATGAATATTGATTTAATTGGTAAATCCATGTTGATTATATAATCCTGAGTGCACACCACTTCATCTTTGAAGGATTGCTGGTTAAGGAACAAAATGATGGGTTCATTGAGGGAAGAGAAATGGGTAGAATTTCTGAGCAAGAAATTCCAGTCCTAAAGAAGAGATTTCCATTGTTTTGAAAGAGAATCGATTTACAAAATGATTTAGTGAAGAAGTAGTATATAAGAAGTTGTTGGATAGCGCTGGAATAGTGGTCGAATCATACAATTGAAGGGTTTAAGTGATTGCTATTCTGAAGAGAGGAAGGGAGTTTGGATTTGATACCTATGCTAAAGTATTGTTAAAAGAAATAAACTCCAATAGAAATCGTGATCAAATCAAGGATGACTTAAAAAGAGAACTTGATTTGTTGCAAGCCATAATGATGATGAAGTAACAGTTGAGAGCTTAGAAGTCAAGGATATTTTCTTGCATTGGAATCACTACACAAGACTCGTAAGATGACTTACAACTATTATTGTTTCATATTTCCCTGCCAAAATTTCATTTGAAAACCAGAAAGGAATGCAGTGCCATAAAAGGGTCTATTCCTAAATTGTGGCTCCTTGGAGGAACATTGAAACACATCTAGTGAGGCATAAGTGTATGAAGTATTAGGTAGTAATTTTCCTTAGATTTCCACAATGTATTAAGTAATTATGTAGCTCCATTGTATTTCTACATAAGGAAAAGGTAATGAATTCTGGTTCTGGTGATCGATTAATGGTAAAGGTAAAGAGCCCTTTGAGAACATAGTATCTGCTTCTGAGAAAATAATTTATGCATTTGTGTAATATGGAATGTAGTGGTTTAAAACATGAAACTTGGAAGAAATATATGATCTTGTAGATTGCTTGTGTATGGAGACAGAGTTACACCTTGCTATTATTGTCTGCAACATGTGGATGTGCCTAGCACTGGGAGAAATCAATAAATGATGTTGTCAATTCATTTTGAGAATAAAAGACAATTGTAAATTCAAATTGAAAAGTTGGATATTTGAAGGAAATTATGGGACCATAACCCATAGGGTATTGGAAGAATTATTTTTTATGAAATTGCAGGTGGTTCCTGCATCACATTGACCTCTACACGCTATAAAATTTCCAATCCACATAATTACATTAAGACCTTGAAACGTTGCACTAACTCTTTCCGTACTAATTTTGAGGTATTTTTTTACTTAGATAATTTAAAAAAATATTTAGAAGTACTAATTTTATTTTAGAA
>LPNX010681806.1:845301-856174 GCA_001517045.1 Pseudotsuga menziesii | reverse complement strand
TCAAATAAAGATGTCAAATAACTAGAAGATGAATTAAAGCATATCAAGTAAGGGTGCCAAATAATTAGAAGATGAACCGGAACATGCCAAGTAAGTGTGCCTTATTGTGGTAAGCTACATGATATAGATGATAAATGATGATGATATTTTCAATCAAATAGATTTTTTTTATAATTTTAAAATTAAAATTATATAATATATATATATATATTGAAAATTTATATATCTCTTTTGTAAGAAATAAGAACATTTCTTTTAAACATATATTTTTATTATTTTGTTATAAATATAATTTTAGCGATAAAATGTTATAAGTTGTTTTATATTTATATATAATTTTATTTTATTTGTTTATCTAGTTTTAATTCAACAATAATTTGGTATATTTAGATGATTTAAAGTTATCTAAGCACTTGCTATAGCTTATTTCGTTCAACTTGGAACCTCATTGAATGGATTCAGAGTTCGAATTGGCGTAATGACTCCAGCGGAAAAGGAAGCTATTGAGGATAGGACGAGGAAAGAGTTTATGGGCGATAATGATGATTCCGGGAGTGAAGACTTAGAGTAGCTGTGTCCAACAAGAGGAATGAGTTTTTAGGCTATAATTATGAGTTTAGTGCTCATATCTTTGTGATGAATCTTTGTCATCTAAGGATTATGAGGAGTACTTGGATTCATCTATGGGACAGTAACTAATTCCTACAAGATGGTAGCTATCAAGATGGTTGCTGTTTCTAACCTTCCAACGTCATGCTACCTGTTTCCAACAAGATGGTAGCTGTTTATAACCTTCAAGAAACCTAAAATATGTTGATATGACAAATGATTGATTATGTAATGAAGGTGTAATAATTAATGCTTAACATTTGGGATGATGATGTAAGTGTGAGTTAGGCCATGCTCATAAGGAATTTAATTTAAAGACTGGTATTATTGTTATTGTTATTACATCTAGTTTATTTCGTATTGTTTTAAAAAGGTGTTCTTTAACTACATTTTAGATTTAGTTTTGTGATTATTCAATGTGTAATCTATGTTTTAGAATAAACGTTAGTTAAATATAAAAATATTTAAGTAAACCTAACTAAAAGGAAAAAATTCAATGTTAAAGATTGAACATCATAGGTTTCCTTGTTTAGTACATTTAACTAAAAGGTTGAATTTTAATGCTAAAGTTTTCCTTCACAATTTTATGCAATAAAAGAATAGGTAAAAAATATTGATGTTATAGAGAGGAAGAGGTTTTTCTTTATATACAATTTTATTCTATTTGTTTAGAATTTTATTTCAGTGTGTAGTCTATGTTAAATATCAAATTCTATTAAAACATTTAAGGAAACTCTTTTAAAAAGAAAACAATCAATGCTAAAGATAGAATATCACAATCCTAGTTTCGAGCACATTAAAATAAAAGGCTGAATTTCAGGGTTAAGGATTTATTTCATAGTTTGATGTTATATAAAATCAGGTATTAAATAATTTTTTATGTTATAAAGCAATATGTTTGTCTTTTTATATAATTTATTTTTTTTGTTTATCCAATTTTGATTCAGCAATAATTTAAGACATTTATTATTAAGATGATCCGAAGTCCAAATCCTAACCTTTGGGATGTCCATGTAAGTGTAGCTTAAGACATATTGATCATTAATTATGGGTGTGGTGTATTGGAATGGATTTTCCAACATGATATATATTTATTATTGAATGATGATCTTACAATAGAAATGACTAAGTATAAATATGGCCTATTTGTAGCGACATGTATCAATAGACATGTTGCTTAATAATTAGTAATTAATTATCCTAACTAATAAATGCATTACGAATATCACTCGTACTAACCACTTAGGTTTATTACAAGTCATCTGGCCTTGAAAATATTCAACCACAAATCTTGCTTAATTTGAACTTCTTAAATGCTTGATTAGTTGTAACTTCATAGGGTTGTTGTGTTTGAGAGAATTCCCTTTGAGAAACACATAGGTGTGATATAAGTTGACAAAGGAACTCTTACCACGAATAATGGTACCACGATTTAATATTTTTTGAAATGGTTGGTCACATTTCCATTCAAATTTCTCCATGCATATAATTTTGCAGATAAAACCATAATATTCTAAGTTTCCAATCTGATATCTTCATGATGAACTTGTGTCGACAAGTTGAACTCTAGTATTTTTGCATGCCTTGGTATGGCACTGATTAATATCTGGAATATAGATTCTTTAGTGTCGATCGATGGATCTTCAAGCATGGTTGGATATTCAGTTACATTTGTTATGCTCTTCTTATATGTCATGGAAACTACTGACAACTTTACCTAATTCAATCTGATTGGTTAAGGATTCTTCATTTGCAGTTTTGTCACATACTTTTAAGGATGAAGCGCCTTTTAATGTATTTATTTCATCTATTGGGGTTTGACTAAAAATATTTAAATGATTTATATTCTCGTCTTTATCTGATGATCTTGTTTCCAGTTGTTCCATGGGAACCATTTGATCTCGAACATATTGAATTGCAACAACCTATAAAACGTTTATATCTTTGTGTGTCGGAGAATCTTCCAAGTTTTCTTCTTCTATGTTGTGATGATTAGGATCATCTTTAGTGCTTCTATTTTCATCATTGTATCCTTCTATAACTTCAAATTTTTCATAATTGTCATCAACACTAATTTCATCTTCATCAATATTTGGTGTTTCATTGTCATGATTTATGAGATCGCCATCGTCTTTAGAATTGGTATTGGCATCAGGATTGTCATCAAACGCATCTGTATTTTTGTCATCTTATTCTCAAGTAATTTTTCTTCATGTTCATTTTGATCTTTTATACTCTGGGTTTTATCACGGTCCTCTACATCTGTTGTCTCATCGCCTGTGTTACTGTCTTTATTAGCATGTCCTTTGCTTTGGTTTGGGTTATGATCCTAGCTTACAATCCGACTTTGTTTTGGAGTTTCACAAGCCATTTTCACTGATTTTATGGGTGTGTAGGTTGGACGATTTATACGACTCATTTTCATTTATTGAGTTGTTTTATTTCTTGTAAAAACCCATAAACGCCTACATCGAAGACCATTTTGTCTTATACACAATCTTCAATGGTTTTGAAAAATAATAATAATAATTAATTAATTAATAATAATATTATTATTGTTCTTATAAACTATATATAGTTTTTAAACGGTTTAAAAAAATTATTAATATTAAAATAACAATTTAATAATGTTATTATTATTTTAATATTTTTTTGTGAGGAGATGGAAGAAGGTATGGTTATGAAACCCTAGGGCAAGTGACATGGGTGCTAGCTGTTGGAGGATATTGAGTGTTGGCAAGGTTGAGGCAGTTGTGAGGTGGAGTAGAGGAGGGTTGCGTGGAAGTAGGCTGTGTGGAGATGTGGAGAGTGTGGTGAGCATGTAAGGATAAAACCTTACATGTTGGATATTTTTTTATAACATATATTTAAATGATTAAGTAAATGCTATTTAATTTATTATCAAAAATTTAAAAATATAGATAAAAATGACTAATTCTAAAATTGGATACATCTAATTTTATTTTTTATTGTTTTTATATAGATTTTATCCAACTATATTTTATGATTAGTTTTGTGATTTTTCATTGTGTAATGATAAAGGTTGAGATTGAATTTTAATGCCAAGTACTTATCTCTAAGTTTGATCTTATAGAGGAACAGGTAAATAATTTTTTTAATAAAAGCCAATTGAAGGTAAACATGGGTCAAAATTTAAAGATAAGATATGGAAATTTTAATGTTTATATTGGATTGGGCTTTTGTAAAAAAAAAAGAATTCCAAACTTTCAATGATTATCTTATCTCATTGTAAATAGTTCTTAGGATTAAGTTAATCAGACATGATCACTCTCATTTATATGATCTAACTTTATAAGTTTCCTCTCATATTTTGCATACTTTCTCCCTTAAGCTTATTTAGGTGTAATTATATTCCTTTTGCATTTTATTGCAAACATGATCAAACTTTATGAGTTTCTCAACATTTATTTACTACAACAAGTGAAGTTACAATGCATTCAATCTTGATCAGGCCTCCCACGCTTCATCCCTTTGGAAACTCTAGATTTATGAAGTTATGAGGAAAAGAAGAAGAATATGCAATTTCCTAGCAATAGTAGTAACAAAAATATACCAAAAACTTAAAACAGTTAGAAGGAACCTATGCATGTTTTCTGTTGAAATGCATTGAATTGAATTTTACTTTATCACAATAGGAAATAAGCCATAGGGGAGAGGATACATTAGTGGAATGGGGAACACATAATGGAGATAAGAGTGGTGTTGGTTGACCTCAATCTTGGATAGGAAATTGAAGGAACAAGATTTGAAGGGCATTCAATGCCTTTGCTTGTTTTAGAGCATCATGATTACCTAGAGGAACAAGATTTGAAGGGCATTCAATGCCTTTGAGTGTGGCCAGATAATAGAGGAGAACTAGATATTCCTCACTAATCTGATCACCTAATTCACAATAGTTTCATGGATAATGGTGCCAATTAACTAGAAGATGAACTGGAACATGCCAAGTAACTAAAAGATGAACTTGATCATGTGAAGTAAGTGTTCCTTAACTAGAATATGAAGTGGAGCATGCATCCTTAACTAGAAGATAAAGGGGAGCATGCATACATTCCTTGATATCTTCTAGATAACTGCAACAAGAAAGATGAATTGGAGAATGAATGCAAGAAAGTGTTTGTCCCTTGAATGCTTCTAGTTCTTATTTGATACTTTAATGAATCCTTTGTTGTAGCTTCATTTGTTTCATTTGATTTCCTTTGATTCATACCTTAAGGCTTATACACTAGGAAAATTTACCGGAGGATGAGACACTAAACATTTTATCTTTCCAATGAAATTTTGAGTGTTAAATTTTGGGGGAGGTCTTGTAATATACCCAGGGGTATTATCAAGATTAAACACTAAATTTTCCCATGAAAATTTGAGTGTTAAATTCAACACGTTCATAAGTACCTTGGCCAGAGTGGCACATTGTTGCAGTTTCTTGTTTAGAGTTTTTGTGTATGAGTTTGGATATTAGTTTCAGATATCCATGTATTCAGGGGGGATATCCCTCAAAATGCATGGACATTTTGAGACATCCTTTCAGCATAAGATATCTGAAAATGAACTTTGGAGGAAGATTAAGTAAATTACCGAATTGGACTAGTGCCTCTGGAAAGACTGTCGTGGCCCTTTTTGAAGAATATCTTATGGGTGGAACACCATAATTATACTCAGTTGCACTTCGATTTCTATAAGACATGTATATGAGCAATAGGAGGTGCCAATGTCGAAGCCTCTAGTTCTCACTCAAAACTGGAATCCAATACATTATCATTATGTTTTAGGAACATGCATTAGTGTCCATTATCACCCCCTCTATGTCCCTTTGACCCTATAGTGAATCAACATCCAACATATTATCATACACCAAATCACCTTTCCAACCACATCATGCTACTATAGGGTGGAGATAGCCTCCACAGACTTGGGCAAGTCTTGTCCTCTATGACTTATCTCAATTATATATTATGATTTTATTAACTTCAATATGAATTCGAAACTTGAAAGGGTGGGCTCAAGAAAGTAAAATTGAAATGCAGAATAAACTAAAACTAACTAATGATGCAACATCTTTTTAGGTACCCTACTCCCCTTATTTAGAAAAGGAGTGGGGTTACTTAGGTTTAAGTGTAGAGAAGGGTTTCTAATGTGCATCATTCACCCATCCCTTCAAAAATTTCCCATCAAGGTATTCTGGTTTTTTGAAGAACCACTCTTAGAAATCCTTGTCTCGGTAATAGTAAGAGAGGCGCTTGACACTATGTTGTGGAAACTTTGTCTGCAACATCTCCCAACTTTATGTGAAGAAGCAGCAACACAAGGATGAAGAAAAAACAACCTGTCTCATGCAATTTTCATTCCCCATTCTTAAATCCATCTATGTATATTGAGTGAATACAACAACCTCATAGAGTAGAAATCTCTTCATATCATGTTCATGAGAAAAAGTTCATTTGTGGTCCGGAGTTCGTGTGATCTTTGTTGAATTGAAACAAGCTCTTCATATCGTGTTCATGAGGAGAAGTTCATTTATGGTCCATAGTTTGTGTGGTCTCTGTTCAACTGAAATAGTCAACAAATGGGAAGGGAGTGTGATTGTGTTTTGACGGTCATTAGAGATACTAGAGGGTACTTGGTGCTACAGTGCCTCTCCCTCCTGGCCATCACAACCAAGGCCGATGTCTATAGCTTTGGAAATATGTTGTTCGAAATCAATTCAGGGTGGATAAATGCGGATGGGGTCTCACAATCCAATGAGCTCTTCTTCCCTACATGGGTTGAAATGAAAATTAAAAATGACAATGCCATGGGAAATAAAGAAGCTCTGAACAACAAACTCTCTGCGTGAAAATTTTGAAGGGTGAATGTTCTAGGAAGAAGTGTGACCCATACCATAATTGACGGGGGGCATCTCCTCATTTGTTGTCGACATACGACGAATCTGGGAGAGGAACTGACCCCTTAAATAACGCCTTTAGCTTAATTAGAAGTTTATTATTATATAATTACTATTAATAGACAACTAGTATTTGATATCTTGTCAATGTAACTTTGTCGTTACTTGATGATTAAAGAGAGGCGAAATTTTAATATGTAATAGGGATTTTTTTTTCAATATAGTTAATGATGATGGAATTGCCATTATGTTGTTTGGATATATCTATTATAGAGAATTCATTGTTGTGCAATATTTTGATGCTTTGAAGTTAAGGGACAAATCTCAATGGCTATATAAAGGTAATCCTGATGGCATCATGTTGTAGTCATATAGAAAGTGGAATGATCCTTGATGGAATTGTAGAAGGTTTCTTTTCAAAAAAAATGGTGGATATAAATTTTTTTTTAGATGTGAAGCTGGCACTTATAAAGGATGTAGCAAACCAATTAACGAAGGATGTATTTTTGTTGAAACATCCACGAAGTTCCAGAAGAGTCAAATACAGATAGCTTTTGTCAAACAAAATATGCAGACGACCAACACGATGAGCTAAATGCAATATGGTTGCCTACTTAACATGATGGTTCCTAGATGAAAATACGATTAGTCCTCAATACGTGATACAATGAGACTATGCTCACACACATAATGTAATTTGGAGAGTCTGCTAAAGTGGTCATATGACAACAAAAATGAGGAATAAGGTAAGGACATGATGAGTTTCTTAACCTATGTATATTGAGTGAATACAACAAATTGATAGAGTAGAAATCTCCTCATATCATGTTCATGAGAAAAAGTTCATTTGTGGTACGAAGTTTGTGTGATCTCTGTTCAATTGAAATAAACTCTTCATATAATGTTCATGAGCATAAGTTCATTTCTGGTCCAGAGTTTGTGTGGTCTCTATTCAACTAAAATAGTCAACAAATGGGCAGGGAGTGTGATTTTGTTTTGATGACCATTAGAGAAACTAGAGGGTACTTGGCCCTACAATGCCTCTCCCTCCCGACCATCACAACCAAGGCCAATGTCTATAGCTTTGGCAAGATGTTTTTTGAAATCATTGCAGGGTGGAGAATTGCAGATGGGGTCTCACAATCCAGTGAGCTCTTCTTTCCTACATGAGCTACAATGCAAATTAAAAATGATAACTCCATGGGAGATAAAGAGGCTCTGAACAACAAATTCTCCACGTTAAAATTTTGAAGGGTGAATGTTCCAGGAAGAAGTACAACCCATACGATAATTGACAAGGGGAATCTCCTCATTTGCTATGGACAAACGACGAAGTTATGTCTATTATTATTCAAGAGCATATGGTGCCAAATTTCCCTATGGGATATAATGGGGGGATCACAAATCTTAAATAGATCGAGAGTGTGTCCACATAATAACTACTATCCATCCAACGGTTGAGATTAAAACATCATCAACGATGGAGATCAATATTTAATCTTCTACATGGATCAATACATAGAGGGGGCACACTTTGCCCAGAGATTCATTAGTGAGGTGTAATACGTCATAGTGCTAGGATATAACAATATGGTACATGATAAATGGGTGCCTTAAGGACATAAATCACCCTAGGCCCCTAAACAACATCATAACATAAGATATAACAATGTAATACATCAATAACCAAGGTGAGGGGTGCTCCATGGGGGACGTCCTCCCTAGAAGGGCTAATAAAATTATATGGAGCAAAAAATTGAGTGAAACTAATCCATAGAGCCATAATACATCATCAAGAATCATTTCCAAGCCAATTCTTCAACCTCTCTAGCTAATTTGATTTCATCAGTGAATTTCATAATCACTGAACCTAAAAACTGAGGCTGCAGTATTGTTGTTGGGCATGTCTAGAGAAAATTTATCTGATATCTATTTTTTTAGTCACTTCCTTGGGAACCATGTTTGACGTGGTCAACTGGGTTGACCAGGTCAAAATACCCAAAATGAAGGTGAGATAAAAAGCTGAGCTGGTCCTGCATGCATTCAAGTTAAGAGATGCTCCAAGATTTATATTAAAACCCAAATTAAATCATACTAATCAGAATCATGGTGAGAACAACAACAACAATAATAATCAAAATATACCTGTGTCCTTGAATCACCTTTGAATATTCCATAAAGCCCCTTGTATATGGCATACTTACAAAGTTTAACCAATTTGCTAATGCTGGGTGAAAGTGGAAAACAAGGCTTTAAGACAAAGAGTGATGACTTATAGTTGACCTTGACCATGTGATCTCTATGAATGATAACAAATACACACAACCATAGTGACATATGGATGACATAGGACAATAGGGAATGGTTGTATCTCACAAATTGTTAAAGTACTTAGGCTTGTTTCCTTTAGGCCAGAACACGTATTCGTTTAACAAGATTTAAAAAATTACAACATTTCACTTTAAGGCATTTATCACTTTAACACAAAATGCTAGGCATCCTCTAAAGATAGGTTCATTGGAAAACCTTCTGGGCCTTAGAAAATGAATCGTCCTAGCCCCACTACCAGCGAGCGTCCATAACCTTGACAGGTTTGCCACTCTGTTGCCCTATAGGGACAAATGAGCCTTACATCATACAATGGATGAGTGTTCATCCTTTAGCCACATACTAGTTTTATAACATTTACATTTAGGCATTAGTGCTTAAAATCACTACTAATTGTAGATTTCCTTTTGCATCATTTAGATATGGTAGTATCTTACAAATGGTTAAAGTACTTAGACTTGTTTCCTTTACGCCAGAACATGTATCTGTTTAACAAGATTTAACAATTTACAACATTTCACTTTAAGGCATTTATCACTTTAACAAAAAATATTAGGCATCCTCCAAAGATAAGTTCCCTAGACAGCCTTCTAGGCCCTAGAAAATTACTTGGCCTAGCCCCACTACTGGCTAGCATCCATGTCCCCAACGGGTTTGCCACCCTATTTCCTTGTAGGGACAAATGGGACTTACATCATACAATGGATGATTTCTCATCCTTTGGCCACTTACTAGTTTGATAACATTTACATTTAGGCATTAGTGCTTAAAATCACTACTAATTGTAGATTTCCTTTTGCATCATTAAGATATGGAAATATATCACAAATGGTTAAGGTACTTAGGTTTGTTTCCTTTAGTCTAGAACGAGTATCTTCTTAACAAGATTTAACAATTTACAACATTTTACTTTAAGTCATGTATCACGTTAACACAAAATACTAGGCATCCTCCAAAGACAGGTTCCCTAGGAAGCCTTCTGGGCCCCAGAAAATGACTCGGCCTATCCCCACTACCGGCGAGTGTCCATAGCCCCAACATGTTTGCCACCCTCTTTTCCCTATAGGTACAAATTATCCTTACGTCATACAATGGATAAGTTCTCACCCTTTGGCCACTAACTAGCTTTATACCATTTATATTTAGGAATTAGTGCTTAAAAGAACCACTAATTGCAACTTTCCTTTTGCATCATTTAGATATGGCATTTATGTGTTCTGATTCTTTAGTGTCTAAATAAATTGTTGGTAGGAGCACTTGCTTTGAGGTCTAAATGAAAACCATATGATGACACTAGATGCACATCCTTTCCATACTGAATCTACAATTAGAATTCAAGGAACCAAGCCACGTACTTTAGAGCCAGAGACACAAAGCAACATGGGGTCCATCATGCATAGGGTTCAAGGTGGGGGAAATGATCTTCAATCTCACAGGTCTTAGTCATAATTCAAGGGATAAAATAACATGGATGATACTAGATGTATGGAGAAAGGTGAAAGGGTGGAACCAACACAACAAGATAGACTAAGTTTTGTGCAAAGCATGGCATAAACAATGCCCTTCAATATTAGATTATCCAACCATTCACAACACAAGTTAGACATCAATAAACATTTCATATAAGCATAAGTCCCCATAGTCATGACAATATAGTAAGTCAAAGGTGTTAATATACATTAGAGAGAAAACAACCTACCAAGAACCCATTTACTTGATCTCACCATATGCAGGTCTCTACCTGAAGTGTCACCATGTCAACTGTGTACCATCTTTGTTGATATGCTCGAATGGACTATGTCACTACCGAGGCCATCTCAATGGAATAGGAGTTATCGGTCATGGTAAAGGAATGCTCTGCATCTGCTGCTGAAGAAAGGATCTGAATGGCTCAAGTTGTAAAGATGATCCATGTTATATCCCCATATAATAGAAGTGGATATGAGAAAGAGAAAATATACATATATTGCATCATAATATCCCATATACAATATATGTGATAACATCTGGCTCCAACTGGGGCAAGTTCTC
>LPNX010681806.1:750760-845144 GCA_001517045.1 Pseudotsuga menziesii | reverse complement strand
ACTTGGGGCACCCAAATCTCCTCGTCATCTGATCAATCATATATTAACACGATTCACTCACACACTATATTGCAAACCAGAGCCAAGAATTAAATCCCATCTCAGAAAGATAAAGAGGCTCCTGAAATGTCAGCTCCTCTTCAAATTGAGAAGTCGACCGACCCATTTCCAAAGATACGAAACGGTGTCTACAAGCGGGCTTCACATAACCCTAATGTGAGGGTTTATCCCAATTATTCTATTGTGGAAGAATTTTCCCAAACACCGTGTGCGATGTCTTCTTTGGAAGTCTTGCAAAGTTGTCCTTCGCAAAGTAATGCACTTTTGGAAGCTATAGGAAGCCTGGATTTCACAAGTTTGATGGAGAAGTTTGACATGTCTGATGTCAAACCCTGTTTTTCATATAATGTTTCATTTCAAATCAAAGTAGTACATGGTGCTAAGACTATTGGATGAACCATTGTAGAAGAAAGTGCGTCTACGTGCATTATGGCTATTTCTTGTTGGAGAGCCTTAGGCTCTCCTAAGTTGGTTCCGTCTACACATTTACTTACTGCTTTTGATGCAATATATTTTTGTCCTCATGGGATCTTACCTTCCAGGGATAATTTTAAGAACCCTCCCTAAATTTGTATGTATAATAAGTGTGTGAATCTCTATGATACATAGGCAAATTTGAAGGCTATTTTATCAAATATATAATATGTATATATAATTTTTTGGTGAATATTTCACTGAATTATAAAATCTTATAAAGTCTTGGTGAATCTTTCACTAAATTATAAAATTTTGTGAAGTCTTGGAAAATATTTTGATACAGTGTAAACAATATATAATAATAATAAAATATTTTCATTGTATTGTAATATAATCATTTTCCGTGTTCAATAAAAGAAACATAATTTTCTCCACCTCCAAACGTTGTTGTAAGCATAAGGGTTGCATTTTCCAAGGTTCTTATTATACCTTATTTTAAATCCCTTTATGATTAGTTTTAACATTTTTCTCCACAATGTTCCTATGTGTGATTATATTCACCCCTCTTCATAGTCAATTCATTAACTATTAAATAACTCTTTTAATGCATCATAAGATATTGTTGAATAGGAGGGCACACATTATATCCATTGATAAATCCAAAAGTATAAGAATGTTGACATGTCACATGTCATTCATAACTTCCTCTTTGATCATCCATTTTTACCCAAAAAGACCCATTTGCAATGAATATGGACAATAAAGAAAATATTAGACATAACAACAGTCCATGACAAAACAATTCAATAACCATGACATTCCACATAAATGAATGACCATTTCGAATTTATGGAAAGCCACACAACATCCATCAATAAAGTTGCGGTCAGTCCTTAATTGTTAGGTTGTTATATAGAACCAGTCACACAATAATTAAAAGAATAGCGGGACTTCCAACTTCCTTGACACTACCCAAATCATCTTGTCTCATGAATTTGAAGGGTTTACTTTTGGTTAAGACTATCCTAATAAGGTAATGTGTCTAAGAATAGAACTCTATGATTCCATAATTCATAAATAACTTTATGTAATATTATTTCCAATATTTCCATATATTTTCATAATCTTATGTGTTTAGTTGAATAAACTTATGCGAGGTAAATGTGTACCTATCAATAGTTTGTAGTAATTGAGAACAATTAATTTTTTTCCAAGATAGCTAGTACCTAGATTCCGTGTCCCATGTGTCTCTCTTCCCATTTAAGAAAACTTTTCCATGCTATCTATTTCTAAATGAAATAAGTAATTAACACAAATCATCCCTTCTATACCAAGAAATTCAAAATTGAACAAGCAACCAAATCCCAATCTTTGAAATAATATTTGAATCCTATTGAAACTTTCTAGATCCAATCTATCAAGCTTGCCATATAAAAAAAAAATATCCTAACATATTCCTACTGCTTCTTAATTGATTCAATGTTATCTCCTACATAATCATATACAAAGCTTCAGGTTCCATAATCCTTTCTATTAGCAAGTTTGAGGTTTCCATAATCAATGAGTGCACATTGTTCATTAAGCTAATGTCCATTTTAATGTTTAAGTACAAGCAAAACCTACTGCAACAAAATTAAAAAAAAAAAATTCATTTAGATTCCATAGACATTAACTAACTCTAGGTAGAATTTCTACTCTTGGATTAGAGAGTTTATATGTTAATTTACTAATAATATGTATAGTAAAATATTTATTGGGTGCAAGAAATCTTATTTTAGATTCTTCTTTTTGACTAATGTTCAATTTCAAATGAAGCTTTAATAGTAATTAATTTGAACACAATACTTGTCATGTATTAGTTATACCTGTGGTTTAGAGAACCATTAAATAAAGCATATAAATACTTATGCATATTTATCATCTATTTTGAAAAGTTCAATGTCTATTTACACTTATCTTGTAGAGAACTTAGTAAAAGAACAATTGCAATTTCATACTAGTCCACTTTTTTATACAACACAACTTAATTGGTCCAAAATAAAATATTACTGGCTCAATGATCAAACTTTTACTACCTAAAATGAAGATTAAGCGATCTTAACCACTATATCAAACTTTGCAAAATCTAAGGCCATAAATAATTAGATTGGGTACATTCATATTCATTAATGTTTTTTAAGTATTTATTTTTGCTTATTAATTTTCTTTTAGCCTAAAATAATTCTTAAAACTTTCAATTCATGATAGCTCATAACATATTTTATTGTTCTTTATTTTAAACTCCACTTATAAAAAATTACAAGCATTCTTCAATTAAGTCGCGACACTATGAAGAGAATTTCTATTAAATGTATCTAATGAGTTGTAGTTCAAGGATAACATTGCCAAGACATTAGCAATATTATTTTAATGAGGTAAGATTGCAAATTTGTATTGAAAAGGGGAAACAAATTGGCATTTTTTGAAATCTAAAACTAAAAAAAATCACTTGTGCACCACAATCAATGTCACAATAGACAAGAAATTGGCTTGATTTCCATAGACTTTAAGGCTTCAACTTGCATCATACAATTTTGGTTACTCTCTACATTCTTCCCTTCCTTGAACACCATCAACAATACCTTAATCACTAATATCAAATGGAAGCATAATTAGCATAAATACAATCGCTTCAAAGAATGTTCTATAAGTAATCCCGAATAGGACACATATTGATAACATCTAAGATGAAAGGAAAAAAATAACATGGGTCATGATCCCCATAACAAGTAAACTAACAATCGTGATTACAATGAAATTTACATTCACAATTTGGTGCAGCTATTTTACAGTATTTTAATTGTCATTGAAAGATTGGTCCAAAAACTTCCTTTCTAGATAAACATTCACCTAAAATATAACACCAATTGTGAGAGATCCAAAACATATTGATATGGTAGCGATCCCATAACTCTAAATTAGAAGTAACTTACTTTATATCTTTAATGCACTTTATCTAGCCAAGGAAACTCTATAGAATATCAATGCCAATGTCATTTTCCAAATCTTAGAGCACCAAAGTCTTGAAGAATCCATTATAATGAAAAGAAATTATGGGAATAACTGAAAAATACATGAAACCCAATTAAGAATTTTATTGTTGTTAATATTTCAAGTGTTAATTTCTCCTTTAAATTGGGGAAAGAGTGATTCCACCTCACTCTTTATTTGCAGTTTGCTTGTAATCATTGCATCATGACAATGTTTCAACTCATTCATTGTATTATAAATGGTATAAATCATAGAATGTTCAATGGCATTTATCAATCTCTTCAAATTCTAGGCAGAGATGTTTTTGGTTCAACTTGTGGATATATTCAACATCTATGACAAGAATTAGTAGTTATTCCTTACCTCCATGACTCCCACCTTTCCTATTGTTCATTTCTATGGTCCGGAAGTTCATCATACTTCATCCTATTATTCCTCCCATGCGAAAATTGTCATCATTATTGAACTTTCCCTATGACCACCATATTTCCGTTTGCTCATCCTATACTCCTAAACTTCATCATAATTCCTTTCGCTCTTTCTCCCATGGGCATAATGGACTTGGGGATCTTACAGTCATCACTAAAGCTCTGTTGAACTCAAGGATTCAAAGCTCTCCCGGATGTGGTTGATAGTGCACTTATGTCTGTTGAGGCATTACTGGCTCCATTAAAGGACTCTCCCTCAGCATTAACACCTAATATTCTCCCTCGTGCCGGTTGTAATGATGCACATCTCCCAGTGCATGGCTCTTATCTCTGTTGGCGGTTGGAATGATGGTCTCTTCCTATCACAGGTATGGGATGACACATGAAACATTCACTCTCCAGGTGTATATGACAAGCATCAGACTTTGTATCTCGTTATTTCAAGTTTATTTGCTTCTCTGTTCACTCCTCCGTGGATTCTCAGCTTTTCACACAGAGGGTCAGGTACAATTTGGTTTGTTTGCTCTTGATATGACACCATGCCGTGCAGGAATCAAGCGACTCCGCATAGGGGTATCACCTACAAAGGATGCCTTGGGTGAGTTGATCCTTGTCGTCTGTTCATTTCCGGTTATGGTGTACATGTACCTCTTAGAATCCACAGGACGATGGATGACTAGGAGGTTGAAGCAGTTGCCCACCACCGTTCTAGCTGCCTCTCCTCTAATGGAAATCACACTACTAGCAGATAAAGAATGTATTGGATTAACTTTTAATGGAAATGGACAGAGCTCCCCCCTTGTCTGCCTCTAGATCATCTAATAATTTGTTAGATAAGAAATCATTAACGCCTTCCCCAGACTCCAAAAGGCAGGAAGTAATGCAATCACCAGGTAACAAGTCGACTCCGGCCTCAGAAGATGTTGCTCGCATACAAGAAACCAGGATGATGAGCATAGGAGACTATTCTCAGGCCTGCAGCTCGATGTCGTTGAAGTGGGAACCCCATATAGCGAAGGAGCCGCTGCTAGATTCACCACTTGCACCCTCAACTGATGATGAGGATGAATACAAAACTTTCATTGTGGTTGCAGAGCCTTGTAGCACATCGTAAATCCAGGGTTTTCGTGTTCTCAGTATTTTATGTTCATAGCACTTGTCTAGTTTTGGTCTGGCCAGTTGGTTTATGTCTTAAACAGTTTCAGTGTTTTTGGCCAATCCTGGTTTCCCTCTTTGAGGGCAGGCTCTTTTTTCAGCTCAAGATAGTCTCTCTATTATGGTGTCACTTCTTTGGAACTCAAGACTATCTAAACATGGTTCCTTTGCATTTACTATATGTTTTTGTATATTAATATAGTTCTTTGCTACTTACAAAAAAGAAAAGATGATTCAAATTTCAAATCAATGATTGATTACGCTCATCTTGAATTAAGATATTGGATTTTTAGTATGATTTGTTAAGATAAAAGGGTGAGTATGAAGTATGAATGAGGCAAGCAATGCACCATTTAATGTTGCAGCAATGGTTCATATCCCCGCAGCATCATCCAATGGAAGTTTATTTAATGCCCATGATAGGTTATAACATTAAATACCTATACATATTGGACCCCAAGAGGCATTTAATT
The DNA here is from genome assembly GCA_001517045.1 of Pseudotsuga menziesii. Classification (NCBI taxonomy): domain Eukaryota; kingdom Viridiplantae; phylum Streptophyta; class Pinopsida; order Pinales; family Pinaceae; genus Pseudotsuga; species Pseudotsuga menziesii. Next base: position 839,581 of record LPNX010681806.1, on the reverse strand, counting down.
ATTTTCCATTAGGTGCCACCCCAAGTGCAAATTCATGACAAAACTGAAATAATTTGTCACGAGAGGTATGTTTATTAGTTCCTATAAAAATAATATTGATTATTTTTCAAAACTAACATTGATTAATTTGAGATTTTTTGTAAGATAGTTCAAAGTTTAAATCTTGACAAGTTACATGATAAATGATTATCACTCTCATTTTTTAGAGATACGATCTAACTTTATAAGTTTCCTCTCATATTTTGAATGCTTTCTCTAAGCTTATTTTAAGTGTAATTATATATTCCTTTTATATTTTATTGCAAACATGATCAAACTTTATGAGTTTCTCAACATTTATTTACTACATCAAGTAAAGCGACATTCCATTCAAGCTCGATAAGGCCTCCCACGTTTCATCGCTTTGGAAACTCTAGATTTATGAAGTTACGAGGAAGAGAAGAATAATATTCAATTTCTTAACAATACTATTAATAAGATTATTTGAATTTCCACTTATCACAATAGGAAATAAGCTATATATAAAATTATCTAAATCCTACAGGTTGGATAGGGAATTGAAGGAACGATATTTTTAGGGAACTCAATGCCTTTGTTTGTTCTAACGGTTACCTACATGTGCAACTAGATAGCATAGGAGAACAAGGGCTTCCTCCTCGATCTAATCACTTAGTGCACCCTAGTTTCATGGATAAGGGTGCCAAGTAGAGCCTTGCGATTACCTAAATGTGTAGCCAGATAACAGAGAAAAACTACGGCTTCCTCCTTGATCTAATCACCTAGTACACGGATGAGTGCATGAAGTTGGTGGACCTTTTAAATGCAACTGGATTTTTAGAAAACTTATTATGTTTATGCCATAACTTCTTCATTTCTCAACCATTTCATAAAAAAATATATGTCTCAATACTAGACACTGTGATGCAGGAGCATTAGTCCTCCAATTCTAAACCATAATGTTGGGACCGACCTCTAGGTCTTGATATCAACCAAAGGAGGGGCCATTGCAATTTCCATGTACAAAGTACTTTATTTCCAAGTAAAGACAGATAGGGAATATGCTTAAGTTTGGTTAGGTGTCATTCAAAATGATTATGTAACTAATTGCTTATGAATTGGGATGACTCGAGAAGATAGTGAATGAGTCACAAGGTAGAGAGAGAGGTGGATTTCTTAAAATACAAGTGGTTGCACTAGCTTAAGAATTTGTTGCCATTAATTTATAAAGTTTGTTAGGGTTTTAATAACTGAAAGAAGAGATTCTAGAGGTATTAATGTAAGCCTACAAGAATTTGTAAAAAAGGGGAAGGATGGCCAAGCAGAGGGAGATCGGGCCATAATAGCTTAGTAGAACTCTCAGAAGTTAAGTCATGGTTTATTATGTATGTACAGTTCATTTATAGAATGGAGAGTAAATTCGTCATCTCTATGTATCATTTATGCATCTTATGAATGGATTCAACTATGATGAATATTGATTTAATTGGTAAATCCATGTTGATTGTATAATCCTGAGTGCACGACACTTCATCTTTGAAGGGATTGCTGGTTAAGGAACAAAATGATGGGTTCATTGAAGGAAGGGAAATGGGTAGAATTTATGAGCAAGAAATTCCAGTTCTAAAGACGAGATTGGAATCCTTTCGAAATAGAATCAATTTACAAAATGATTTAGTGAAGTAGTATATAAGAAGTTGTCGGCCAACGCTGGAATAGTGGTCGAATCATAAAAATGAAGGGTTTTAGTAATTGCAGTTTTGAAGAGAGGAAGGGCATTTGGATTTCATACCTACGTAAAGTATTGTTAAAATAAATAAACTCCAGCAAAAATCATGATCAAAGCAAGGATGACTTAAAAAGAGAACCTGATTTGTTGCAGAGCCATAATGATGATGAAGTACCAGTTGAGAGATTAGAAGTTAATGATTCTTGCTTGCATTGGAATCACTACAAAGGACTGGTAAGACGACCTACAACTATTATTGTTTCATATTTCCTTGTCAAAATTTAGTTTGGAAACCAGAAAGGAATGCGTTGCGATAGAAGGGTCGATTCCTAAATCGTGGCTCCTTGTAGGAACATTGAAACACATCTGGTGAGGCATATGTGTACGAAGTATTAGGTAGTAAGTGTCCTTAGATTTCTACTATGTATTAAGTAATTCTGTAGCTCCATTGTATTTATGCATAAGGAAAAGGTGATGAATTCTGGTTCTGGTAATCAATTAATGGTAAAGGTAAATAACCCTTTGAGAACAGAGTATGTGCTTCTGAGCAAACAATTTATGCATTTGTGTAATCTAGAATGTAGTGGTTTAAAACATGAAGCTTGGAATAAATATACGATCTTGCAAATTGCTTGTGTACGGAGATAGAGTTACACCTTGGTATTATTGGCTGCAACACATGGATGTGCCTAGCACTGGGACAAATCAATAAATGATGTTGTCAATTCATTTTGAGAACAAAAGACAGTTGTAAATTCAAATTGAAAATTTGGATATTTGAAGGAAATTATGGGACCATAACCCACAGGGTATTGGAACAATTATTTTAGATGAAATTGCAGGTGGTGCTTGCATCAATTTTGGTATTAGAGCGGGAAAATAAACAAAGAGTAAGATAGTGTTTAGTGTAAAGGCAAGAAGACAGACCGACAATCTGTAAAGAAGATGATTCATGAGTTGAGGAGTTTTGAATGCAGGAGAAGAAGGGGCTTGTAGCCTGAATAGTAAGTTTTTGACAGAGATAATTGGTTTGGGAGGAGTGATTGCATGCAAGAAGTAGGAGAGAAGACATATCATCAAGAAGATCATAGCCTTAGGAACATTGATGAAGGAAGCCAATGAGGGTTTCTAGGAAAAGAAGAAGTGTGGCCAGAACCTAGTTATTTCAACTGAGGTTGAAATACAAGAGGACAGTTGTATTCTCTAGAGCAGATGATTTGTGAGTGTAAACCTAGAAGAAGCATAGAGGATTTCTCAAGGATGTCCTAGGAAATAGGACCAGTACTTTCCAAAAGAGCAAGCACATAGGAGGTTTGGTGAGGTAGGTTGTAGCAGGGAGAACTGTTACTGCAGAGGCTAGTGCAACTCATAAAGAGTGAAATAATTTCAAGTAGAATACTATTGAAAATCATAGCAGAGGTTCAGAAGGCAGCCACAAAGTGTTGAAAGAAGATGCCAAAGCCAATGGCATATGGAGGCAAATGACTAACGAAGATTCTGAGAGAGAGAAGGTTGAGATGGAAATCCATATAGAAGTTATGATGGAGCTATTACAGAAGGAGAAGAAAGAGCAACCAATGAATCCTTAGTGGGAGGATGAGATACTCAAGGAAAGTGGGTATCAGGGAGAAGACTTGAAGTTTGAAGCTTCAAGTGATTCCAAGAGGTCTCAATGTTTTGAAACTGATATTTTGTGTATGTTTGCAGGTACAATGAATGAATTAAGACAATCTGCTAAGATTGTCACAAAGAATGAAGGAAAAGGGAAAAATCTTAATTCTGTTCAGGAAGATGATGGGACAACCGAGTCTCATTCAAATGCACATGCGTAACTGAGTGAAAGTGTTTCTTTTCAGCATGTAACAAAGGCTGAAAGTAGAAAGCGATTGGATTATGATGATGATAGCCAAGAACAGGATGAAGCAAGGGAGGAAATCAAGCATTCAGATGTTATGCTTGGGGAAGATGAAAATAAGGTTATTGAGGATTTTCTGAGTTTTGTAGCAGACTTGGGACATCAGGAAGATTTGATGATTGAATCATCAAATAACACCATTGGGTCTTGTGGGTTTAAAGATGACAAATTGACTGTGTTTGCAGGTATTGTAGAAGACAATCCATCTTATGGACCTGTCTTAAGTGAAGTTGAAAGTCACCAGGCCAGGACTAATGATTAGGAAAATGTAAAGCATGCAGATATAGTGCTTGAAGAAGCTGACAAGGAGATTTTATTGCTGGAGAACTTGTTAGAGAAATCTGAGTCAAATTGTGAATTGGAACCTCAGGTAAATGAGCTATGTTTCAATAGTTTTGATGAAGAGATGAGGTTTCTTGAGGAGTGCATAGGTAGATATGCAGTTGTGAAGGATTCAATTAGTCTATATAGAAAGATGGGAGTGTAGCTAAGAAATGATAAAGGAAAAGATAAGTTATTGCAGCATAAGGGGTTTTTAAAATCCTTATTTAATAAGGGCAACATCTCTATTGGAAGAGAGACAATCATGTCTCATATGAAGGTACCTGTTATTGTTAAGGATAGGGAGAAGTTGGCTTGTATGAATGACCAAGAGAAGACTGTTGAACAAACATTTGGGACTGTCACACTGATGTAGGATCATATTTCCATTCTGATGAAGGATGCTGAAGCAGTATCACAGAGAAATTGGATGTGTGACAAAGGAAAGGACAATGAATATTGTACATAGTTTCCAAAAGAAATTCCACGTGGATGGTAGATTTGTGGCATGAGCTTAGTATTTTGGAGAATAAACTATCAAGCCAGAGAAAGAATATTCTGAATGTACAATTGAGATTGGATGAAGGTGAGGTAGATGTGTCTCATGATAAAGAGGAATCAGTCCAAGAACCGAAGGAAGATGAACTGGTTACTAAAATTAGTCAAGGAGATGAAAGGAATCTATGGAATGTTGTCAAGAAAGAAGATGAAGAGAGTTATGTTGAATTTAATGATCAACATACCGAGGAAATGTTTGAGATGAGTCAAGTAATAAGTGAATGGATGAAAATTTTGCTGAAGGAGGTTGCAATCAATAAGATGGAAATGTCTCAAGTTTTTTCTGAAACACTAGCAGGTATTAGTTTTCTAAACTATGTTATGTTAACTAATATGCAGAGAAGTGTGAGTGACTATGTTGCTACAGTAAGGGAATTGAAAGATAATTTACTTTTTGAAAGCAAATTTGCAGGCAGTGAACAACAGTTGGATATTGCAGAGGGAGATGCTTACAAAAGCATAAAGGAAGCATGGGTGGCAACAATGTCCGAGACAATATTTGCAGCAACATTTGGAGTAAACTCAAGAACACAAACAGAAATTGAATTAAGAAGAGTTGAATAAAGAAACCAACAATTTAGAGAAGAATGGATAAACTACAGTAAGATGAAGTGGCAAAGCAATGAAAATCTGATTAGTTTGCAACATAAAACTGAATTGGAAAAGGTCATAGATGAACCAAGGGAGTTAATGCAAATGCCTAAGAAAAGCTACAACAGAATGATAAAGACAATCCACTATGGAGTTGATTGGGAAGTGAATAATAGTGAAGGTAAAGATAGTCCACTGTGGAGTTGATTGAGAAGTTAAGAATAGTGAAGGTAAAGACAGTGGAGTTCTAGAGCACAAGGTATGGAATTCTGGAAGAATGCAGTTGAAGAATGATAAAGAAAATAGCTCATGGACAACCTGAAAGAATGCAACTTAGAAGTATTAATGTAAGCCTACGAGAATTTGTGAAAAGGGGGAAGGATGGCCAAGCAGAGGGAGAATGGGCCATAATAACTTAGTAGAAATCTCAGAAGTTAAGTCATGGCTTATTATGTATGTACAATTCATTTATAGAATGGAGAGTAAATTCATCATCTCTATGTATTATTTATGCATCTTATGAATGGATTCAACTATGATGAATATTGATTTAATTGGTAAATCCATGTTGAGTGTATAATCCTGAGTGCACAACACTTCATCTTTGAAGGGATTGCTGGTTAAGGAACGCAATGATGGGTTCATTGAGGGAAGAGAAATGGTATATTAAGTATAGAACATTGCATAACCTTTATCACACTACACCTTTAACCACATTTTTAATTATAATGATAATAGGCCACCCCTACTATCACAATACACCTTTAACAACATTTTCTTTGGAGTGTCCCACGTGTAGAGGTATTACATTTGTTTATTTGATGGGGCATTCTCATGTGAAACTTTGTTTTTATCAACAAAGTGATCCATTTCTTATATGAATGATATCACAAATGGAGTGTCCCTCACTTTTCATGAAAACATTTACACTACCATAAATTTGGAGGTTTAATATGATTTAAATGTTTCATGGGACCACCCCTTTACATCTCAAGTTTGTATTGAGCATTATTTTACTCTATCACAGCTTCTAAAAACACAATTTCATTTATAAAAAAACTTATATCTACTAAATTGTTATACACTTTAATAGATTAGTCGAGCAATAACATAAAAAACATAACTTCATAAAGCATTTTTAACCAAGGCTACACCGACTATGCATGACATGTGGAGCACCTTCGTCACTTACCTACCCATTGGAGCTTGAGATGTCCACAATGATGCGACAGGGTTGCAGAATGGAATCCTCATTTACACATCTACTTCCAACTTGTTGGGTTACCCTAGACTAGTTCATAGTCGACAACTCATGGTGGAAATCCATAGTAGTCATCATGGTCTGCACCCGATAACCATACATGCAAATATGCTCTTATGCATCTCCCAAGCAAGTATCTAAGATCGAGGTATGAAAAGTAATCCAGCGCACAAATTCTAGAACTCCAAATAGTTGGGAATTCATCCACAACATGTTTCTTTTGATTTCCCTTATGCCAGCTCGAACATCCCTAATTCCCACCTTAAGTTCTTCCAATTTGGGATCCCATTCCATCTTCAAGCTAGAAATTATGGCTACCCCCCACCAGCACCATGTTTCATGTCGAAATGAAAATCCAAGTTTATTTCCTTCCTTCCTACCGAATTTGAATGCTGACTTCTAACCAAGTGACTCTTGACATCCCACAAATTGCTTGGACTGAAATCCACTCCCTTTTATATCCAAAGGGAAAGGCAGTGTCATCCTAGAAATACAATGTCACCATTACCATCATGTTGCTCCCCTCCATAGCTTCACCCATATCAGACTCAATTCTTCAATGCCTCTCAATTCCAAATGCATTGATGTGAAGAGGAGAGGATAGTATATTACCAAATTGCCAGTGCGGTTGATCAGTGGCAAATCCTCCCAAACGGTCTTCCATACATGGAGGCATGTGATCACTTGTGGGTTGTCCTCAAGTGTCAGAATGATGGTTAAAAACATTGAATTATGTGGGGTTCATATTTAATGTTGTGACGAGGGCCATTGGGTTACTGAGACCTATATCCATGCTTAATAAACATTAGGGAATCCAACAAGTTGTATGGTGGCCCTCATATTTAACCATTTTATCTTGTTCAAGCAAAGATGCCTTGTTTTCTAAGGTGCCCACCTTCACATTATTTTCGCGCCTAATATGTATTATATTATCTTCAAAGATATGTTGTAAAAGGCCAAGAATGCGCTTGTGTAGCCTCTTGGAAATTCTATCCACTAGTTCCTCTCTTTTTTTCTAGTTTGTGAGATCACCAAAAGGAAGTCCCCAAGAATGATTACCTTTTGGATACCTAATGAAACAATGTCTAATCCAAGGTAAAATGCATGATGTTTTCCATGGTTATTAGTTGTTATTCTTAGACCCCATTCATAGGTTAAAATTGTATTTCCACTCCATTAGGATTGAGAATGATCCTCCAAACCTGTCTCCCCGTAACCTGTGGATGAAAGAGACAAGATATGTTGCACTAGCTAGAAATTGAACTCGATTCTATTCAGGGGCATTTCATGTGAACATTATTATGGCAAGACATATAAATTATTATGATAGGTCCCTACCTATTCAATGGATAGATTGTTTAACATTGAAGTTGTAAAACCTTAATTTGTTGCATGGAGCCATCTCATTGCCTCACCAAGTCGGGTCGATCCACATCTATTGAACCATCGCACATATGTGGATGTAAACTATTTTTTTTTGGGTATGGGTTGTCCTCTTCATGTATGTGACATTCCTTAGGATGAAATTTGTGGAACATTGATATAGGAATCGTTCCACGTCTTTAATCTTCTTAAGATTAGTTGGATTTGGGTTGGCTAGCTCACATACATAAATTTTCAATAATATCACATGGAGCCACGCTTCATTAATATATGTTGACTAGTCGTTTGGATGGGGTTATTCCCTTGGAATATAATACGATTTGGTATAAGTTTGGATGAAGTCGTACCATGCATTTATTCAATTATGCCTCGTCTTCTTATCGAAATTGGGGGTAGTGATGTGTTGAATCCATCTATTAAAGGTATGCGTTCACATTATGGAGAATTATTAAGAAATATTATTGATGGAGAAATTTTTGTTAGAGGTTTTCTTGTGTTTATATTTATGGAGTAAGTTATTGTTTAGATCATTTGCATTTTTTATCTAACGAATTTTTTGGTCAAAATCTGGTAGAAATTGTTGAAATGACAGTTTTCAGTTGTTGGAATTGCATAATTAATAATGCCCCAAGGATAAACAAGGATGTTGAATCCATTTTTGCAATCAAAATCACTAGATTCCAACAAAATTCACCAGAGAGAGAAAAAACAAAGTCTAAACAATAGCATACTCCCATATTTATGTATCTAAAATATTGTTGGTGCTTGGTGACCTCGTCAATCATTTTGGAAAGAATTAACATAACCAAATCATTATCTCCTTGTCATGGTAATTGGTTTTATTATTATATTATTTTCTATCTAGATAAGATGTATCTATTATTGCACTCTCATGGGAATTGGTTTTATTATTATAATATTCAAGGGGAGATAAAAATGGATAAACACCTCAACATTATTAGTACATCCTTCGGGCTGCAGAGACTCTATGAATCAACTTCTCTATGAATCGACTTGTTGTTGTTTCAATTAGTCTGCACAAAGACCAAAAAGATATTTTAAACAATTTATTCTAAGTTTTCAATCAAAAGGGTGCAACATCGTTTCCTCGGCCAATCAACAACTTAGGCCTCTTACAAAAGGATACAACACCATTTCCTCTGCAAATCAACAACTTAGACCTCTTATTTGGCCTTATATCGAGGCTAGTGGGTATTTTTCCATTTGAATCTTGTGAAATATATGCATTTTTCCATTTTTATTGTGCTTGTATCCTTTGGAAGCAATGTTATCCCTGATGTTAGCATTAGCTCCCAACATTAAATGTTTACTGCTCTTATCCGTGATATTAGCATTAGCTCTCGGCATTAAATGTTTAATATTCATATATCCCTGATGTTAACATTAAATGTTTAATTTTCATACCAATGCCCCCTCATACCACATACCACCGCCCACATTTTCCACTTAGTGCAACAACAAGTCCACATTTTCCATTAGTGCAACGACAAACCCTCACATTTGAGGCTGCTCTCACTTCATTTTTATTGAATTGTGCATCATGCAACACGGCCATCAAAACATTTTTACCTCTAAAGCTTGGTTCATTGGTATGCAGAAACAAAGCATATTCAATGCCATGAGTACAAGTTCATATTCCAATCTGAAGCCAGGAAATAAAAGAGTAAGTCTAACTCCCATACCTTTCGTTCTTGTTGTAATTATTCTTTAACAACATTATAAAGAAAAGAGCACACCTATACTTAGAGAATTAGTGAAAGGAATCCATGCATGTGCATGGCACAAATTTCATGATAAAGCAAAAAGTCAAAAACAACTAGGTAAGCTTAATTACCTATTGCCATGAAAGCACTAAGAGAACCCAATAACTGAGGTATGTATACATCCACTCCCAATTGAAAAACTCCTACCTTTATGACCTAAAAATGTTGAGTTTATAGATTTTGTGTCTATATCAATCAAGTCCATCCATCCTGAAAGAATGTCCACGCCATCCCCAGACAGTCGCACAAGGTTTATGTTTAGTTACCTCTTATGGCTCTGTCGACACTGTTCTTTTTGCAAGGTTTTACAAAGTCTCTGGCGATGGCAGTTTGAAAATTGAGCTAATTTATATCCATGTCTGTAAAGGCTAAAATTGCTCAAAGGAACTAGAGTATACAACAAATATTAATAGCCAAGAAGTTGGGTGCATTAAGTCGTAGAGTGCCATTTCAACAAATTTAACATGAACCTTGAAAACATAAGAGGAATGGGTAAAAGCCGACCTCAGCTTCCTAATTACAGTGCCCAAGGTAATCAAGCTGAGATTAATATGGCAACCTTCCTTCCATCTAACTCCTACTGAAATAGTTCTGTCGGCTTCATATAGGGAACTAGTACATACAACAAAACGTTGATGAATGGAAGAATTGTTAGTATGCCAAAATCACAGTTAAAGAGCTCGAAGTGCTGTCTTCTGGTCGTGTTTATCAAACAGAGCTAAGATGTGGCACCTGAGCGATAAGCCTGACAATTGTGCATGGACTCCGACTGTTTGTATTTTCTTCATGAAAGCCATTCTAGGAAGCGGGCTTATTGATGACTGTTAAATTTTAGCATTTTGAGATTCAATCTTCAACAATGAGTTGTTGAACTTGCTGCAGTAATCATTACTTTGCATTAGGTTGATTAATTTTCACCCAAATTTTATGCAGTAAGCTAAACTCTATATCATTTGCACTTAAAATTTGGCTAGTTTCTGGTTAAAATCTTGCGGAAATTGTTCAAATGGTAATTTTCAGTGATTGAAATTGCATGATCTGGATGCCCCAAAGGTGATCGAGAGTCCTGAAACCATTTCTGCAATAAAAATTGCAATTATAACCCTGAAAATCTCATTTTCAAAAAAACCAAAACAAAACATGCTACCTAATTCCAACAAAACTAAACTTGCATAAAAAAATACAAATAATCTAAAAATTAACTAACTCCAAATTTTATAGGTCTATGAAAATAGACATTTGAACAATTATTACTCAGATTAATTTTCGCCTAGTTCTATGAAAATCGACAGTTAGACACTTATTTGAGCACGAAAACCCAAGGGTCGAGCCCCAGGTTTAGAGCTATTATTTCTTATTTTTGCATTTTATAAAGCTAGTTGTCTAAACAGGGGACTTTTTGACTTCTTTTTTGGGCTGGTTTTTATCAGTTTCTGGTCATAAATCTTCAGAGAATTCTCAAAAGTCTCAAAAACATTGCTAAATCTTACAGAGTGTGGATGTTGGGGAGTTTTTGTGTCACTTGATTTCATTTTTGAGCTTAAAATCGCTTAACAAACAACATAAATTACAAATTTTATAGATTAAATTCACCTAATTCCAAAAAAAATCCCCTGGTTAGACAGCTCCTTTATAAAGTCCAAAGTCTAATAACAGAATATCATGAAAAAGAGTGCAAAATAAATGAAAACAATGTGCATCTCCATGCAGGTAGAGATAGAGCCATACATAGTAGGAATAGTGACGTGAATCAGCTCTCCTTACCCGATGATCAATCTGGCAAGCAATTCTTAAATACAATGTACTGCGTGCTAATGTCGTTCCATCAATATGAGTGCCTAACTGTATTGACAATCTCTCATTTTAAATTCATGCATGCTAGTGCCATTTATAGAATTCATAATATCAAATCAAGGTAACTAAGACACTCAACTTTATAAAAATTACTTGACTCCAAATGTTTCTACTTAAATACAAAATAAATATAATCAAACCAGGCGTCTTTTTTGATTAATTGCAATAGCAACTAACAATTATCTTGATTTATTTCCATTCATAAAATTCAGTCACCGGCATAGCATATATGTTATATGATTATGAAGATTAACATCTCTTATGATTCTTACTTACACATATATCTATATCTACCTAGATTGGGAGCTTTAAGAACAAATCACAGTGGAGATACTATGCTTTTAAATGAATAAAACATTTAGCTTTCAACTACTGACATTTGCTCATATTCATGCAAATATTCCATGCATAACAATTGCATGGATTTTGTTATTCCATTGTTATCACCAATTTTTATTAATATCAATATCAATAAAAACTCACAAATATATATATCATAATTACACTTTTTTAAACTTTCCCACATTTGCATGCCTATATGTCACATTTGCATGCCTATATGTTACCTTAGTGATATCTTATTATTTAAGTTCTAGTATGGTTATTTTAAAAGTAATTTAGAAGCTTGATTTTGATTCAAGACAAATAACTTTTACACACATGGTACATGGTTGAAAACATAGACTTTATTTCTATATTTTTACCAAGTTGTTACAAGGGCAGTTCCTTTTGTTTTTTTTCAAACTAATATAAGAGTTTTCCTTTTTCATTTTGTGTATGTTGGATTTGGGGTATGACCCTTTGGAACTTGGAAAAAATACTTGGATGTCATTAAAATATCAACGTAGTGCTTCATTGATGAGAAAACTTCTTGAACTTTAATATCCTTCTTGTTAGAATAATCTTGACCTATATTTATGAAGTAATGTCATTTTCTTTTTCTTTTATAGTTATCAATGAATTATTATTATGATTGCATGTTTTCTTTACTCTTGATGGATACCTTTAGTTATGTTTCTTTAATTTAAGACAACGAGGAGTTGAATTGTTGTACTTGGTGTGTTTCAACATATAACCATTATCCTTGGTTAAGATATCCTTCCATTTGGCCTTGATTTGATTCCATTTTCTCAATAATAAGACACTAGTCTCAAGTCCATTCATCCTAATATTTTCTAGACTTTATCAATTTATTTTACGAGATCCATCTCTTCATTTTCAACTTGGGTCTTATTGCATAAGCTCTAGTAATCCTATTATAGGGATGCCTCCCTTGATTCAGAGGAGAACTAGCCTAAAATGTAAAGAGGGATTGTAAGGTGATGTTGGTAATCCCTCATAGTTCCTCCAAAATCTCAATTGAGCTTTGAAACTTTATCTCAAGAAGTGAGTTTGAAAGGTAACATATTTTTATTCAAAAATTACATATTGAAAAGTAGTTGTACTAGTACCATCCCATGGCAAAGGATTACCACACTACAGTCCACTTTTGAACTGAAACACTAGAAAATTTGGTTGGATGAATATGTATGCATGTATGAACCTATTGATTAAATCGCTTTCCCTGCTAAATGCTACCTATCTATTTTTATGTGCATTTGGGCCAGCCTTGTGATCTTGATGAAAAAGGGGGGCTTTGGGCATCTATTGACCACCTAGATAACACATCATTCCTTCCATGTTTGACCTCAACAAAAGAGTATTCCAATGATGTCTAAGAATACCTACAATGATAAAATCCAAACAAAAATCATTTGAAGACACCCTAGATTTCATTCACGCCACTTATCTATTTAACTTCAAAAGATAACAATAATGTGCCATCAGCTATTAACCATGGCTAAATTTAATTACAGAGATTTTAACTATGCTTAAGCATGGTCAAATTTTGAACAACTCTTGATATGTTTATCATGGTGAATCTAGATGCCATTTCACTGGCATAGAATCAATTAATTAAACTTACACATATTTTAATAAATTGCATACAGCATATAAATAGGGGACTAATTGGTAATGTCAATTGGTTCTAGTTTGGGTGGTTGAAAGAAGTTGTCACCCTCCCCACTAGGGTTCAAATCCCACTAGTGGCATGTTTAGCTTGGTGAGTTGATATTTGATTGGGGTTTTTAATAAGCCAATTGTTGTTTCGGGTTGGGAAGGTACCAGCAATCTCATTCTCACTTATGGGTTGGACGGTGGAGCCAATAGTTACATGTAAAAAAAGGACCGATTGGTAATGCATTCAAAGCACTTACAACCATTTTTAGAGATAGACATAGTTACAATTGACATTAATCACACCAAACATGATTATTTCCTATATTCTTAATATTATATAAGACTACAAAATAGAGGGGTGACAAGTCGATGATATTTGTTATCATTAAAAAACTTGGTAAAATGTTTAAATTTCTATCCAATCCAATCAAAAAATTTGTCATTTGGAAAAAGGGAAAAATGGGCAGGATGTTGGTGCAAACATTTTTGAAAACCATAAAAAGTTGTTGCAGTATTCACTATCCTTTCCTGGAGTGAATTGTACAAGGCTAAAAGATGGCTATTGACATAATGATCTCATTTATTGTAAGTGAATTATAACATATACCAAATCATAACTGAATTTGCACAGAAAAAATTATAGGGACCATTTTATTATGATTTCATATGCCATGTTGTGAAAAAGACAACTAAATGAGTGAGGATCATCCGCTCCACATAGTGAAGAAACTTGAAAGGGCTTCATTGGATTTAAATAATTTATATACCATTTACGTTGTATTTTATGTAATGAGATGGGTTGGGACTTATAGTATCATAATCATTGCATGGACCATAATTCGAGGTTGGTTACCAGACTCAGTGGAAAGGAAAGGAAGAAATGTAGAGTGTTTGACTCTGCTGAAGAAAACTTGGCAAGAAAATATAGCGAAACAAACATTTTTTTTGGACATTTATGAGAAGGTTGATGAGCTATACTCGCCTTTACTAAGTTTAAATCGCGAGTAATCAAGAGTCACACTCAGTTAACAAGATTATAACTCACCCCCAACTCGTTTTGACTTATTTGGTTCATGAGCCGAGTCAAACTTGTAAGCATCTGAATTTGGCTCACAAGTATGGTAACAGTGATTTGAATAGCACAACATTCTTAAAAGACCAATATTTCAAATAATACCACAATTTTTCTACTGTATTATATAGTGTTTTAAAAATTGGCCGACTCTGACTCTGACTTGGTCAAGCTGACCGAATTGACCCCTAGCCAAGTCGATTTGACCCTTAACTTAGATTAGGTGGCTGAGCCGATTCAAGTCAAGTTGGCCCTTAAATTGAATTGGGTAGTCAGTTTGGTACCGAACCAACCAACTCGACCGAGTTAAGGGTCGACTCGCCAAGTCAGGACCAAGTTAAAAAAAATTATATTTTTATATTTTTTTTAAAATTTAATCCTAGACTAACCCTAACAAACTGGACTAACGTGACCGCATCTATCTTTGTATCCACCGCCTGATCTATGTGTTAGCCGTCGCCTAGACTGTGTAATAGAGATTAATTTTTAATCCTAGACTAACCCTAACAAACTGGACTAACGTGACCGCATCTATCTTTGTATCCACCGCCTGATCTATGTGTTAGCCGTCGCCTAGACTGTGTAATAGAGATTAAGTGTGGAGTGTGGAGCATTAGCAACATGGACTTTGGAGTTGGAGTGGACTTTGCAGACCATCGACAACTTGCGTTGGAGTGGAAATGGAATTGTGTTAGTGGATTCGGGGAGTGGGATGTGTTGTGTGGAAGTTGGAACCCAAGCAGTGTAATTGTGCATCCTTCTCAATGATTGTGATGTGTGACTCATGATATCAACTTCAACTCAGAGGTATGATACTACTAACATGTTAGGATTCTCATGTTGCCACTGATTTTTTTTCATATAAAATTTACACATTTACTGTAAGTCTCACTGTTGACAACTTAACAGTCTGTAATTTAATTTTATTTACATTTTGTTGACTTATTATCGTGAATAGAATTTACACTTAACCTGAAGTTTGTATTATGTAATTTACAGTTTATTGTAAGTCTGTAATTCTTATTTTCATTTTCTTTGCATGTTGAATAGTTGAATAGTGAAGTGTGAAGTGTAAACTTGAACTTAAAATCCCACCAACTGCCATAAACCATTTACATTTCAAAATGGCCCCAAAATGAAAAGATCATGCATGGATCTATGTTGATGTGAAGATATATTGGAAGTATTGCAAAAAATGGATTAAAGGAGGGGGCATCCATAGGCTTAAACAACACTTGGATTCCATTAGATTCCATTAGAAGAAATGTTTCCCCATGTGATACTTATTCAAATATTATTGGAGAAATAAGGTTGGAGTTACAACAACAATTTGATCAATGTGAAGTGGAGAAGACTAACCAAAAAGAGAGAGTCAAAAAAAGGGAAGAAGAGGCATCCTATATAAATGATGAGATATGTGCCTCACATTGAATATGAAGGCTTCTCATACATACCTTATATCGATTTCATGGATACCTTTCAGTATGTTCCTTCCCCCGAAACAAATCTTTCCAAAAAGGAGAGTAATATCCAAACTTATTTTTCACCTCAAAACACCTTTGACAGTGTTGCTACTTTTCGTCCAATTCATCCCACCATAGATTCCCATTGGAAAAATAACTACAACGAAACTACTCATGAGTACATAGCTAGATGCTGGTATGAAGCAGATATCCCCTTCAATGTTTCCATCTCACCTTATTTCCAACCTATCTAGGATTCTATTATTGTTGTTGGTAAGGGCTTCGAAGGCCCTAGTATGCATGACTTGAGGGGATCTCTTTTACATAAAGAGATCAAATCCTGGATTAATACCTCAAAGAGTTCAAAGCATCATGAGTCATAACAAAATGTACTATCATGTCAACTGGATAGACCGATGCAAAGAATCGAACCATCATAAACTTCCTTATCTCTTTCCCACAGGGAACCATGTTTTTGAAATTATCAGATGCACGTGATAAGGTGAACTATGAAAATATGTTATTTTATTTTTTTGTTGAGGTTGTTGAGAAAGTGGGGGAATCTAATGTTGTGCAGGTCATCACAGACAATGCCTCCAACTATATTCTTGTTGGTAAGATGTTAGAGGAAAATAACACAACAATATTTTGGACCCCATGTGTAGCACATTGTAGACCTAATGATTAAGGACATATGCAAACATGATTGGATCAAGCACATTGTAGAGCATGAAAAAAGAATCACAAGATACATCTACAACCACTCATGGGTATTGAGATTGATGAGGAAACACACACAAGGAAAAGAACTTGTTAGGCCTTCCATTACTAGATTTGCAACTCACTTCCTCACGTTGTAATCTCTCATTGCTCAAAGACAAAACTTGGAACAAATTGTTTCAAGTGATGAATGGAATTCAAATAAATGGGTCCGCATAACAGATGGAAAATACACCTAAGAGAAAATCTTGGAAAGCTCATTTTGGAAAAAAGTAGCATAGGTTTTGAAAATTAATGAGCCACTTGTTAAGGTGTTGTGGTTGGTGGATGGAGAAAGATTGACCATGGGCTACATTTATGAGGCCATGGATCAAGAAAATGCACAAATAAAGGTAGCATATAAGGATAGAGTGGCCAAGTATTAGCCTATCTTGGATATAATTGATAGGAGATGGAAAAATCAACTCCATTTCCCTATACATGTAGTTGGGTATTTCCTAAACCCAAGGTATCATTATAGAGCTCAATTTGGAGAAGATCAAACTAGTGAGGTCAAAGATGGATTGTATGAGTGCCTTAGGAATATGGTCCTAAATGAGATGGTGTAGTTGGAGATACACCAACAAATTACCACTTTCACCAGAGCCACAAGTACCCTTGGAAAATCTGTGGCTAAAATTGCAAACAATGTGGACCAACCAGGTAAACAATTCCATTTTTTTATTAAATTCAGTTGTTTAATTTTTAAATTTTGAAAAATTCAATATTTATTCAAATTCACAATCCAATTCATTGATTTAATTGTATTTGCACTTGCAGCAAGATGGTGGGATTCATTTGGTGTCCAAGAAGTTCAATTGCAAAAGTTTACAATTTGAATCCTTAGCCAACCATGCAGTTCCTCCATGTGTTAGCGCAATTGGTATGTCTTTGAGTGAATTCACATGAAGAAGAGAAACTATTTAGAGAAAAACCAGTTAAATGATCTAGTATTCATGTAGTACAACCTCTGTTTAAGGAGCAACCAATTAATGAAAAAATACCTGATACAGATCCCATTGTGTTGGATGATATTGATCCAACCTCAGATTGGGTAGTGGAGACTCAAGAGACCAAGTTTGGTTTTGATTTTGATATTGAGGTGGAGGCAGTTGGTAATGTTAGTTTGGAAGTAGATCCACTATTACCAGTACCATCATTAGTTCATGCAGGTGTAGAATCTAGATCCATAATATTTTTTTCTATCATTGAATAATATGAGTGTTTCAATATTACTATATTAATAATTTGAAATAAGTACTGATATAACATTATTTCACTCTAAACATGGCAAGCACTAGTCGATAGGGACATATGTGTGCACCTGTAGATCCATATCCATGTCCACCTCATGTTTTTATGCACTCAACTGGTACTCCAGCTAGTGTTTCTCCTACTATAGAAGTTGTAGATGACCTTGAGGGGTTTGAGCCCAAGCTAGCTGCCATTTCCTATGCATTGCTAGTCTAAGTTCTAGTTCTAGTGGTGATGATGAGTTTGATGATTGATCATGTTGATCAATGATGTAGTGGCATAATGGCATCCCGACATTTGTTTTTTGGACTCTGTCACTCTACATGTGCTCTACATGCAATTTAGGAATCTTTGATTATGTATTTTCATTTTGTTCCAATCTTCCATATATGTATTATGTATTGCACATTGCTATGGTAAACTTCATGCCATTTTGATATGTTCACCCTTATATGGTATATAAATGAGCAAACTTTGGATTTTTATCTCCAACAGCTCATGTCATTTTGATATGTTCGCCCTTATATGCTATATACATGAGTAGACTTTGGATATTTTATCTCTAATGCTTTGGAATGATGGATTGTCATCTTTAAAATGTCTTTTTTCTTTAAAATTTAAATATTTTATGTGTTTTTTAGTAAGCCAAGTCATAACGCTTGGTGTCCTAGGTCAAGCGTTGTGTCCTTATTAAATATGACACCATTTGTTTCCATGGCCTCGTTGGGCCCCTGTAATACACAACATAGTCAATAATTTTTAGTACACCAATTATATCATTCCAACCAATATGATATACAACACAAAAAACCTCACTTTAATTATATATTTGACACATTGATATCATGTTTTGGATTTGAAAAACAAAATTTATAACCCTGGGTATATACATCAAGCCTGAATTTCAACAAGAAACATATCCAACATGCCCATCCCACATGGCCATCCTAAATTTAAAACTTTTCCCTCGATCATAGAATCACATTTAATCACCATTTATGCAAATTTGAAACCAATAAGTTTGACCTCAAAGGCCTCATGGACAAAAAGTAACTTTATCTTGTCTATGTTGTAGCATTTGTGAATTCATAAATACCTTCCTCCTTTGGTTGAGGTTTCTTTGTCTTCTTACCTTTATTGTATCTGTATATTTCATTGTCGTATTTATTTCCACCCACTTTCCTCTAGTCGATTTAGAAGTTTTATGAAATCCATGTCCTCTGTCTGTGGCCTCCTCTAGATCTTGTAATACATAACATTGAGAACAGCCACATAGCAGTTGTGCGCTAAGAGAATATTTTGAACTTATATTGGCCTTAGTGTGTGCACATTTAGGGCCTGAACTCGGTGCAGCCGCTCGATGCAGTTTAGGATGAAAAATTGGTGCAAAATGGGGGCATCATTTGTGTTGACTTTGGCACCCCAACAAGGTTACATTTAGGGAAAAAAATTGGCGTTAGATTTGGCATTAATTGCACTGACTATAGCGTTGACTAATGAAACACAAGAAAAACATAGGCAAAAACCTTTAAACATTAAACATGTTTTATATCCAAAACCCAACATACCATCATCGGATCTCCACCAGTAGAACTTAATATTTCTCAATAAAATATCGAGCTAATTCCCAACAAAGACCCATCGATTCTAGATTTGGGAAAACCACCATGGATAAAATAACAAGATTGCTACCCACTAGAATCTTGTTAGCACGGGGGAGTTTCAACTCTCCACCCCAAAGCTCCACCAGTGGAACTTGGAAGTAGTTGAGGAAATGTCAGGATAATTCCCATCATAGACCCACGTTTTGAGATTCTGAGAATACCATCATGGAGAAAATAACAATATTTTTTACCCAAATAGAAGCTCGTTATCCAAGTAAATTTCAACCCTCTGCCCCAAAGCTCCACTAGTCGAACTTGGGAGTATCGGTATAATTCCTAGCACATACTCATGATTCAAAATTCTAGGCATACCACCATCAATAAAATAACAAAATTTCAACCCCAAAAAATCTTGTTAGCCCCACCACGTCTATTTAAATTCAACTTGTTTCATCAAAAACGTGAAAGCTATGGTAGATATCTTCCCTCTATTTCCCTAGCAGTAACTCTTTTTTTCCACAAAGGATTGGATGCAAATAATGTGTCCTAGGTCACCTCAAGATGTCAAGGAGCATCAAGGGAGCAAAGGGAAGAGGCAGAAAGGGAGAAGACACTAGCCACAATGAGGTAAGTATGTCAATTTATTGATTTCTAAGTGTTTCGAATATTTGGTTTTTAGTTTTTTTCCAAAATTTAAAATTATATATGTTTTTCATATATATATATATATATATATAGGAAAATGTGCTTGACCAAGAGAAAGAGGCATTGGCTTCCATATTGGGGATGGAGGCAGTGAATAAGTTGGGTGGTGTGGATTTCAAAACACTTACTATCTACATAGAAAAATGATCTAGTAAAACCCCTAAAAATTTGCAACCAAAACAACAGTGTCAAAGGGAATCAGTGGATTCCCATCCACTCCTCGATCGAGCATAATATCCAGGAGAAATCAATAACAATAAGCTCTCAAAATGTGGAATATGAAGCAGAGACTTCCACTGTCCCAACCACCCCTGGGACATAAACTTCTTCCACCATGGAATCTTTTGCATCTTGCATTTGAAGCTATGATACAAAGATAGAATATGACATGGTTTCAAGGGAAATATGAATGTCATATACTAGAAAAAATTTCCTCAACATGTTGAAGGAGTCATGCCTTCAACATTTCAAAGACCATCTACATTTTCCATTCTCAAACATATCGATGCACATGCAAAAAGCAGTTATCCATGACATGGACACTGGATTTGGCACAGGTTGATCTATGAAGAAGGAAAAAAACAAATTTCTCAAAATTGCAAGAGATTTCGGTGCAACCAAACAAGGAAGATAAAATAATATCGCCTGAGAAAAGGCTAAAAGAAGGCCAATTGATGTAAATCTTAAAGTATGGAAAGAACTTGTAAAAGCATATGAGAAGATGGATGCACCGAGGAAGTTCGGTGAGGAGAGTACCCAGGTAATTGAATTTTCTCGTAATATTATATCAAACTTATTAACGATTTTTATATTTGATTTGTGCAGAGTTAAATTGATTTGGTATGTTTTTCAGGACAAGGCCTCCAAGGCTAGGATTTCCAAACTTCGTTCCTTGCATCACAGTGGCCAAAAAGGTATACATGCCTTGATCTGTACATGTGTAAGTATAATTAATTATGTGAAATTATATTTTTTAATTCCTAGAAAATGGTAAATGATTGCATAATAATTAGTTTAACTAGTCTATGTTCCATGTTTTTGACAAGAGGATAAATATGGTCAGCATCCAACACCATATGAAAAAAGAAATTTTACAAATCAAAAAGTGGACCGACTTCCTAATATGGATGGAGAACGAGGTATCAATATTTGGCTAGCAACTCGTGTTTAGAACTTTTATTGCATTTCTCATTCTTTCTTCGGGAAGCTATAGTCTTAGGTGGTTTGTCACATTCATTAGAGTTTAACTTAAGCACACTACACCCTCCCAAATGTGGTTTCCCAAAAATTGTAATAAATTGTCTTATGTATGTTTCCATAAGGTCATTATCAAGAGAAAAAAATATTTATCAATAACCTCACAAGATAATACTGTCATGTATTAAAACTATTTGTGTGTGATTCGATTTCATTGATGGTAAATGTCTTCTCTCTTCTTCACATAAACAATGGGGCATTACTTTGCTTTTTCCAAAGGTTGTAATGGAGGAAAGGCCTTGGTTTTGAGGAAATTATTTGTATTTAGGTCATATGAATCCATATGACCCATATAATAATAAGGTTGCAATGAGAAACCATTCTTTTTACCAAAATTAAGTCATGTTTACATAAGAAATCCCATCCACTCTAACACCAAGCAACCATATCTCTTTCTAGGAATATTTGCAATTAGTTTCCATAGATCAAGCTCAACAACATGTTCCTTTGCATGAGAAATGGATTCCCTACAAGCATCTCTACTCAAAGAGTCTCCAACGACATAAATCCTACTAGAAATAACACAACAAGAAATTTCTTCCATGGGCATATTACGGGTTCCCTATGAAACACATACATAGTCTATGCATCACACTCTATCGTACAATGAAGGACACCATTTTTTAAATTAATGGTAGGTACTACACCCACAATGAAGTTCTTATACTCAAAATTGAAATATGGGAATATAAACCTAAATTTCTAAAATATATATAATACATCAACAATACATCTCCACACATTTTCATTACAAGAGAAAGGAAGCATCTTATCCATAATTTAATTTTTTGTTGCAAAACGTTGAAGCAATATCATGATGTCTTGTGTTTATAAAAACATATAGTAGATATCCAATCTCCCATTCTTCTTCTAAAGATCACAGTCTTCCTTCAATTTTGATAATACTATACCATCTATGAATAACAACCATGGAGGCATGCAATGATGAGATTGGGGACATTCTTAGGTACTCCACAAATAATTCATATGGAAACAAATTTATATGTGATTCATTATTGGCCACTCCCTCAGTGATCTATTCATACTCTAAAATAAATCCTTTTCAATATAAATCTAAATACCTAAGGCCACTTTTTGTTATTGTTTATTACTGGGGACTTCAAATTAACAGTATTTAAAGGTGATGGCATAGTTGATATGCCCTTCATGCCATGTTCTTCTTCAGGGGACTCAATCTTAGCACCACCACTCTTTGAATACCCTTCCCTGCAAATAGTTTTGAACCTATGACCTAGATTCCTTATAGATGGTGGAGATGGGAATAATGGTTGTCTAATACCAATAAATAGCTAAATGGAGCTAAATAGCAAAATGAGGGACATAGAAATCACCAAATAACATGCCTTACAACATAATAACTATTTTTTATGCACTGTCATAATATAGCTTAATAGTGTATCTATATGTAATTTTAAAGAAACAAATTAGTTGTAAAGAAAAAATTTAAAGGGAGAGGAAGATAAATATTAGCATAAATATGACCTATATTGAATTTGATAAAGAAGAATGAGGGTGAGGAAAAACTATTCAATGATTCTATGAACCACATCAAACTACCATTAAGTTGGATAATTTATTATTCATATTGTTATTGGACAAACTAGCAGGGCTAGTGTATAATGAAAAAATGTAAAGGCATTGTGACCAATGTCACCTCGGTCATATCCCTAAAGACTTCTTTGGAGAGTTATCGACTCCAATGGGAGAGCCATTTTTGATATACTTGAGAACACCTAGACAAAAATTTCCTTCTACAAAGTATTATTAGTGACCAATGCCTTCGAGGAGTCAAGTATATAATGGAGAAGACTTATTGTAGGAATATAAATGCTGTAATTTGTTATTTAACCAAAGTAATTTATATTACTATCAATGACGAAGTACTATTTATGCAAACATTATCATATACATATTGATCACTCATCCATGAATGAAGTAAATATAATGTTGCAACAGTGGTAAAAGGAAACTTCAACAGTAAGTTCAACGGCAATAATCAATTCATGACAGTGATTTCCTACATACAGTAAACAGCTCAATGATTAGACATGCAATTATAATATTCAAATAATATATGTGGAAATTTAAAAGAAACAATCTTGGAACTATTTAGGCACTTCAAATTTATATATCATACCTTATATGCACCTCCAGTAACATGTAATCAGTAACAAAACAATCCATTTTCCATTCCTTATTACACAGTAATTAAAAGTCTCTATGTTAATGCCTTTGATGTTATTTTTGGTGTTTGTGTAGCAGTTTTAGGGTAGTAAAAGAGTGGACAGTCTGCAGTTGTAGCAGACCAAGATGGGAAATAGGAGAGGGTAAACAAAGCAAGGAGAAGGGAGGTTGAGGGCTTAGGATAGTTGGCCTAGGGTAGAAAGGGATACCAAGGCCTTTAGGAAGCACGGTAAGGGTAGGTTAGGGTTTAAGTTAGGTAAAAAAATTATTTTTTCTGTAGGTTTTTCAAAATAATAAAAATAAATAAAAATGCAGACCTAAAAAGGATGACACTTTGGGTTTCTAATGGGTAAAAGGGCAGGGTGAGTTCTTACTAGAGACGGGTCGAAATTGTAGGATGGACCCAAAATGAAAAATTTTGTTTTTTAAATGAATTTTTTTCTAGATTTTTAGGGTTTTTCTAATATATATTACCAACCTAAACAGTAACCTAATCTACCATGAAATGAATATTATTCACATATGAAAATGCAAGAATTTTGAAGAAAAAAAGTGGGGACAAATTATGTCTCTATCCCAGCCTAGAAGGGATCGGTGACAACGTCAGTTCAAAAGAAGATTGTCCTACTTTTTCAGATTACAGCTTCTATAACAACCACAAAGGTTCGTTTTAGAGACCTAAATTATAGAAAAAATGGTGTTGGAATATCCCACAATACTGAGAGGGGGGGTGAATCAGTATTGTCTTTTTCTTTTAAAATAAGAACACAAAATGAATCAAACAAGTTAATGCACAAATTTATCGTGGAAACTTCAAAGAGAAAACCATTAATTTAAAATCATTAATAAGATGAATCTGCAAAATTGCTTTATCTGCTACTATATAAAGGATGCAACAACACCCTGGGTTTCTGCCTGCTACAACAGACAAGGATGCTCTAACACCATGGGTTTCTTCCTGCTACAATAGACAAGGATTCTCCAGCACCCTAGGTTTATGTCTGCTACAACAAACAAGGATGCTACACCACCCTTTGTATATAGTCTACCATAGCACCACCTTGCCACCCTAGAATGATTTTTATCAGTCTTCTATTCACTTATTGGACTCTGTCATTCGCAATCACAGAGACAAGTTCTTTCCTTCAATTATTATGTTAATAAATACCTTCACGTTTCCTGCAGACACATCTCTTCACCATTGTGCCATTTCATTATGTTAGAATAGTAATCCAACCCCTTAGTACCTTATTCTAAGTCCCTGGTCAATATTATTGCATTTTGTGCATTATTACACTATGGTTTAGACTTAGGGTTCTTAGTTGGACCAATAACCAGTTAAATTGTGTCATTTACACACACATCAGAACTCCATCTTAGTAAACCATCCACATGTGTTCCTTCATCATTGCTGGTGTGCTCCCATTCATTGAATGTGGACAGTTTGGTTGACTAGGAGCGCTAGAGGTGGATTTTGTCCAATTTTGGATTGGTTTGGTGCATTTAATGCCACCTAGAGCCTCTCACTCACCTATTTTTGCACACCCACGCATGCCAAAGTGCTATGATTTCCCCATGTCACCTCATCCACATCCACACAGTAATTCATGGCCATTTGGGTTCATTTGGAGCATGTTTGGCCCACCTAGGGGGGATTGAGGCTAATTTGTCCAATTTCACTTGTACAATCACTATGGGATTCCCAACCCTCATGAAACAATTTTTATGTAATATAAACCTATTACTAATATGTTTTAATGTTATACATTCAAATAATAACCTGTTTCAGTTCACATTGCATGTGTAAATTGCTTCTCTCTTAATGGTTTTCTGTTGGTTTTGCATCAAATTCAATTTGTGAGTTTATCTAAGGCTCCTAGATATTTATGAAGATCATATTTCTCACATGGTATCAAATTTGAGTGGATTTTAGTGAGTTCCATATCAATCCAGAGTGTTTTGAGCTGCATTTTAGAGAAATTCCAGATAAAAATTGAGTGTTTTTGCAGGACATTCGACAATGTCATCACCATTAGCGCAGGAAGAAATGGAATCTACACACATATTGCTAACACCTTTCAACTTCTTCGATTGCAAGGCATATATGGTTATTCAATTGAGATCCAATGGTCTCTACAGAGTTACCATGGGCAAAGAGGTGGAGCCAAACTTTGTTGTATAGAAATCCAAGTACTTCAATAGATTGGATGAAGCATATGGATTGTTATGCCTGAGTATCTCAAGAGATATTTTGTTCCACATAGATAGTTTTGCAAGCCCAAATGAATTCTGGGTAAAACTAGAGGCACTCTTTGGGAAAATTGATTAACTAAGAGGACACCAGCTTGAGAATGAGCTCATCAACCTGAGCCCACCGCACTTTGACACTATCTAGGACTTCTTCACCAAGTTCAAGTCACTTGTGCTCCAGATAAAGAAATGTGGGATTGAGAATAAAGAGTATCATTTGATTATTTCCATCCTTTCTAAGTTGGGGCAGGAATTCTCAGTCTTTGTCAGCACATTTCATTCTGGAAAGTTAATAGTTTGAAACTGGAAAATGTCAAGTCTAGCTAGATTCATGGAGTCCCTCACCCAGGAACAATACAAGCTATTCCAAATGGGAACCATCAAACCTAAGGATCAATCCTTGGTCATGGGATTTTTGAATGCCTCCAAGGGAAAGTCCAAGTCAAAGAATTCAAAGCTGCCAGAGAAGAAGAAACTAGAAAAACCCAAATCCAGTGATGGGGATTCAAATCCTCCCAAGGAGAAGGAAAAGAAAGGGAATGAGAAGACCACATGCACCTATTGACACAAGGTATGGCATCCAGAAATATCATGCATGAAGAAAACCATTGACCATATGGTGCAACTGCTGGAGAAGAACAACATCCCTATCCCAGATAGTGCAAGGAAGAAATATGGCACCTCCATTTCACACAACAAGGAGAAATGTCATGATTTTGTAGCAGGTACCTCTAATTCCTCATCTTTCATAATTGATTTAGGGGCTTCTAGACACAAGGTAGCCACCATAGATCTCTTCTCCTCCATGCATTCGAATGTTGGCCCAACAGTTCGAATGGGGGATGACTCTGAAATCCATACCAAGGGAATTTGTAGGATTGATATAGAGCATGGTTACTTCGGTGATGTGTTGTACGTACCAGAACTTGCAGAAAATTTGTTGGCAGAGTATAAAATGACCCATACATGAGAATATAAGAGAATGACTTTCACTCCATACATGGTAGAGATTGCAGAAATCTCATCAAACCAAGTTATAGCAATTGGGTATGCAGACCACCATGAGAGGATGTACAAGTTTTCGAATTTCCTCCCTACTTCCAATGACCAATATATTATCTCACATGATAATGAGACTTCCAAGCTATGGCATGATAGGTTTTGTCACATGAACTACATGTACCTCCAAGCACTACATAGAGATGAGATGGTGGAAGGACTTCCACAAATCAAATCATCAACTAGAGCTTGCATTGGGTGTGTAGTTGGGAAGCATCCAGAGCAAAGCTATGAGAAGGGGATGTCAAGGAGAGCCACACAACCAATTGGGTTGGTACATTCAGATATGATTCATCCTCTTCCCACTCCATCCTATGGTGGATAAAGGTATGCACTTACATTTATTGATGACTACTCAAGATTCTGCTGGGTGTACTTCCTTAAATTAAAATCTGAATTTTTTTAGCAATTGAAGATTTGGAAGGCATTGGTAGAGAATCATAGTAGGAATGAGATTAAGATCATTAGGACTGATAATGGCAAGGATTATGTCAACAAAAACATGCAGCACCTTTGAGGAATGTTGCATCCAAATTCAACATTCAACTCCCTACACACCACAACAAAATGGTGTGGCAGAGAGGAAAAATAGATCCCTCAAGGAGATGGCCACTTGCATGATTGAAGCAAGGGATATAAGTCCCAAGGTATGGTATGAGGCTATTAATTGTGAAGAACATATACAGAACAGAGCCTTCCACAAATAAGTAAAAGGAAAGACTCCCTACGAGTCATGGTTTGGCCATAAACCAAATGTCTCAAATTTCAGGATTTTTGGATCAAGAGCATAGGCTCGAATCCCTTTTGAAAATAGAAAGGTCTTGCAACCACAAAGAAAGGAATGCATCATGGTTGGTTATGGTGAGGATACAAAATGTTGCAAACTCTTTGACACTTCCACACTCAATACCTTTGTTGAGATGCAATTCGAAGAGGAACCAATACCAGACTTTGAGCTTGCACCAGGGGAATTCTCTTCTCCTCAACAATTTGATGATGTAAGTGATGATTCATGCTCTATTTTTTATGATATGTCTAGTAATAATATGGATGTAGATGACATTTCTATAAATTAGTGACCATCAAGGCCCAAGTGGTCTGAAAAAATCATACGAGCTACGGAGGAATTGGCTAGCAATCCCCAAGAGCCTAGGAAGACTAGATCTAAATCTAGCAATGCTTCCTTTGCAAGTGAAAGTGATCTTGCTGAGCACTGTTATATGTTGATTGGATCTTATCCACAGTCATATCAGAAATATTTTCATGACCCAATATGTCAAACAACAATGGAAGAAGAATTACATTCTCTCCCAGAGAATGAGAAATGGGAATTGGTTCCCCTTCCTCCCAAGAGGAAGATTGTTCAATGCAAATGGATCTTTCGAACCAAACTTGTTGCTGATGGTTCAGATGTGAAGTATGTTGAGTAAATTAGTTTTCATTGATGTCAAATCAGTTATCATAAGCCAAAGATATGGTGGTAGACTGAAGGTCGTAGGTATCCAGAATAACAAAGGAATAACCCTATAACAGGTTGCAGGTTGCAGGGTGAATGACAACCGAATAACCCTATAGCAAGTTGAACAACTAATATCGATCATCCAATGTTTTTGCTGAATTAACTAACTTAGAGGTTAAACATGTACTAAGTGATAAAGTTTCGTGAAGGATTAAGATTGGACGACAGAGGTTAGTCTCGCCCTAGATCCAGCGGCTGAGAATTAGTTTCGAAAAGATAGGCGGAAGGATGAAGTTCCGCAACAATCAATATCAGACGGCTTATATTATTTCTGCACTAGATCCGATGATTAAGGATTAATTCTGACAGTTAGGCAGAAAATCCAAAGTTCCTTAAAAGATCAAGATCGGATGGCTGAGATTAGTTCCACTAAAAGAGATCGACGATGTGGAAGAAAACATGTGGAAAGGGAATTGCGGAAGTAAAATTTAAATATTTTATGAAAGCACAATCCACAACCCACAATCAGGAAAGACTCAGCAAGAGATCGATGGTGCGGAAGAAAGTTTGCATAAAGGAGCTTGCGGAAAGTCAAGATACGATTTGAGGAAATATTGCATCCCGCAATCTGAAGATCGATGATCAAGAAGAATCCTGATGAAGATCAACGATGGAAAACTGACTTCCACATTCCGCAGTGTGAAAAGGAGTTTGCAGAAAGGAAAAACCGGGCAGTCTACATCTCGCATCCCGCAATCTAGAGATCGATTCACAAGAAGAAGCTCGATTAAGATCAACGGTGGGGAATCGTTGAAACAGAAACTTGGTGTGAAAATACGATTTAAAAAAGGAAATATGTAGAATAGATCAATAGTCCAAAGAGATCCATACAAAATATCAACTATCCGTATTGTATCTAGTGAAGAAGATTACGGATGCACTAGAAAATGATAAACAAGGTTGTGGAAATGAATTATGAGCTATAGGAAAAATGAAACATTTCCTTTGCTGAAGTGATGCGACGGTTGAACGGGTAGATGATGATTCATTGTGTCTGTAAATAAATAGTCACGATCCTAAACAAAAGAGCATATATATGGAGAGTTGCGTTGATACGAAATAGGTATAGGGTATTTAAATAAATGAATATGTAAAGAATTAAGTATCTCTGTTAGGAATCTTGACAGAGTCCAAAGTGAATAGTTTACAACTATTCCAAAAATACTCAGAAAATCAGAATAGGGTGGCAGGGTGGTGCTAGGGCAGGCCATAGGTCTACAGGGAGTCAAAGCCTCCTTCTAGTTGTAGCTGGAGAATAGGGTGTCCTAGCATCCTTGTTCATTGAAGTAGGAAGAAAACCATAGGGGTGTTGTAGCATCCTAGTCTGTAGTTGCAGGAAAAACCTAGGGTGTGTTTTGCACCCTTTCTGTAGTAGCAGACAAACAATTTTGTAAAATTCATCTTATTAATTAGTTTGTGTTGGTGGTTTGCTCTTTGAGGTTTCCACGATAAAAAATGTGTTTTTAATTGTTGATTATTGTGTGTTTTATTAATAAAGAGTCAATATTGATTCACCCCCCCTCTCATTATTGTGGGATAAACCAAAAAAGTATACATCCATATTAGTTTCTAAGAGCTACTCTCAAGTCCATGGTGTGGACTACACCGAGACCTTTGCACCGGTTGCAAATATGGACTCCATAAGACTAGTTCTAGCAATTGCAGCTAGTAAGGGTTGGAAAGTGCACCATATGGATGTCAAGAGTGCATTATTACATGGTGCGGCTACAGGAGGATATCTATATGCAGAAACATGAAGGTTTCCAATAGGATCCTTTACTTGTTTGTAGGTTGAAGAAATCACTCTATAGGCTCAAGCAAGCCCCCAGGGCTTGGTATGCTAAAATGGATGCTTTCTTGCTCTCTATTGGTTTCACCAGATGCAAATCTGAACCAAATTTATATTTGCAGCAACATGATGGTATTTTGCAGGTTATTTTTATCTATGTTGATGAACTCTTGATTACATGGAGTTGCAACACTTCAATTGGTTCAATTAAGGCATCTCTACATAGTGAATTTGCCATGACCGATCTAGGATTGCTAAGGCAATTTTTGGGATTGGAAATTGAGAAATATGAAAGGGGAATCATGCTGATTCAACCAAAGTATGCTTGAGACATGATAAATAAGTTTAACATGGCTGATTGTAAGGCATCCAAGTCTCGTTTTCTTTCTGGCATCAAATTGTGTGAATTTGGCAATTCTCCAATGGGAGATTTTACACTCTATAGGAAACTAGTTGGTAGCTTGCTTTATCTTACACACACAAGACCTATTTTTTCTTATGATGTAAGTGTTGTAGAAAGATATATGCACCAGCCACATGAGCTCCATTGGAAGGAAACAAAAATAATTCTTCAGTATGTCCAGGGTACAAAGAATTTTGGGGTGCACTATGCAACTAGTGCTTCACTTCAACTAGCTGGATTTTCTGTTTCGGATTGGACTGGAGATCCCACTGACAAAAAATCAACTTTAGGTTTTTTTTTTCATGCTTGCTGAAGGTCCCATTTTCTGTTCAAGTAAGAAACAACACACCATTTCACTTTCATCAGCAGAGGCCGAGTACAGGGTTTTAGGATTATTAATCATCCCTTTGTCTCCTTTTTTACCACATAAAGTCTATTTGCTTAATTTCCATAGCTTAGAAGGTCTCATCACTTTACCAATGCATGGGGGACATGCATAATGGACAACTGCCACTTACTGCACCTATTTTCATGCATTCTAGAGCTTCGAGGATCAATCCCTATTTTATAGGAACCCACTCAGAGTTCCACCAGCAGTGTCCAGCAGTTCACCCCAGTAGGTCATTAATTATCTTCAATTAAACTCTGATCCCCATCAGTTAGATCAAATCCAGTTACTCTAGCGCCAGTTTGCATGATTCATGGGAACATGGGCGCCTTTGCTCACCTAACCATTTGGTTAACTGATTGTAACTAATTGTAACTGAGTGTAACTGGTTATTAACTTATTTAGTGATCTGTAGTTTCACTAGTTAGTTATTTATGGTGAATATTTCACTCCTAGTTAGCTCTAGAGTCAGTCTAGGTTGGTAGATCCAACTGCCTGAGAAGGTGATTCGATTTCTTCAATTGATGTTGCATTATATATTCACCCATAATGTGAATAATCATTAATGTAAAATTATTCTCTTATTTATTTCTCTTGTGCAATTATGTGAAGATTGTTTTTGGACCAAGATCTAAAAGGCACAGC
The DNA here is from genome assembly GCA_001517045.1 of Pseudotsuga menziesii. Classification (NCBI taxonomy): domain Eukaryota; kingdom Viridiplantae; phylum Streptophyta; class Pinopsida; order Pinales; family Pinaceae; genus Pseudotsuga; species Pseudotsuga menziesii. The sequence goes on along the minus strand of LPNX010681806.1, from coordinate 807,815 downwards.
AATTCTACTATGGTATCAGAGCTTGGTCAGGCTAAACAAAAATTGTCTTTCTAGTTTTATGTAGGTATTCAGTTCTCTTAGAAGCAGCACAACAGTGTGATATTATGAAGGAATAATATCAGTTAATTCTCTCCATTCTATCAAAACTGGGTTTGGAATACTCATTTTTTTTTACAACATTCAATGCTACTAAGCTTGCAGTTCAAAATTGGAGGATTCCATCCTTGGATGCATTCATAGATTCTCTCACACAAGAGAAGATCAAGATGATTCAAATGGGGACTCTCAAAACCTCAAAGGATCATACACTTTCTGCTCTTGAAATAAAGAATATCAAGTCCAAAGGAAAGCTAAAAGTGAGGGAAAAAAAGACAAAGTCAGACTCCGAAGATGAAGGTTCTAATTCTACTGATGAAGGCTCAAATTTCAAGAAGAAGGAAAATAAGAAAGGAATATATCAGTGTACCTATTGCAGAAAATATTCTCACAATGAAAACTCTTTCTTTAAAAATAAATTGGACATCATGACTCAGTTTCTCGAAATAAACAACATTGATGTGTCAGATTTTGCAAGAAGGGAAAAATATGATGATCCCCGGGAGCACTGTAACATTGTGCAATTCAGAGGTAATGATGCTCATGCATTGGTTTCTAGAATAAATTATGTCTCTGATTTTGATACTCATTCTGATATATCAGAATTAAAAATCTATTTCCCTCCCCTTGAGAAAATACCTATCAGTTTCCCAGAGCCATCTCCTCTCAATACTAGAGTTTTACCACTAGTTTCTGACTTGTCTTCATCTGAATCCTTCAAACTCCATTCAGATTATTCTTTATATGATTTAGAATATTATTTGCAGGCAGATATGCATGTTATGACACCTCTGTTCCATCCATTTGATACTCAGAAGACCCTACAACTTCCAAACTCCTCGGTTGGAAAACTAGTCAAATCCACAGTTTCCTATACTGTATCACTGGTGAAAGTTGTTATCATGTCCTTTCTTTGTATAATTGGTTGGTTTTCCTTATAATTGGGTATAAGTTGGCTGTTTTTACAAACATTTGGGTCTGATATAACTTTTTTTTATTTTGAATTTTAGATCCTTGTACTCGTCATATTTGTCAAATTGTCAATGTAGACCAGTTGAACCTAGTATTCCTACTGAACTCAGCCGGATTTTGGAGCCACTATACCTTGGTTGCTTGCTGATCCATATGAATTAATTGCTGACATATCAGAGCCTAATAATCTCTATTACAGAATTATAAAGGTTTCACATCAGTTTGTAAAGAAGGTTCATGACCAGGTTCACCAATATGCAGCTAAACTAGAAATTGTGTCTGCCAATTTCATTGGTGTTCTTTGGTTAGGAGATGATTGCACAGATCTCTTTTCCATCTCTAATTTTATGTTCAGATATGATATTTTATGTTGTCACATCAAATATCCCTCATATGATGCTCCTTAATCACTAGAAGATGAGCTAAAGGGGCTTCTCCTCATGCTTTTTGTCTACACAACATTGAAAATATGATACATGATCCAAGCATCTACAACAACTCTAAAACATTTTTCACCAAGAATCAATACATCCAGCTTATTCAAGTGAAGAACAAATTCAGAGTGAAGTTTTTTATTTAAATTTTGTGCTATGTCCATTTTTTAGGAAGGATTTTCCCCATGCGGTTTTTCCTTTTCCCTCAATTTTTCATGCACAAATAATTCTTTGCATTTAGATTGTAATGGGTGGCCTTGGTATTAGTTACCAAGGCCCAAGTAGTCCAATTTAGGATTAAATGGGGGTGTTAGGATTATTAATCCTCCCTTGTCTCTTTTTAACCACATAAATTCGATTTTATTAATTTCCCTAGTTAAGAGGTCTCATCGCTTTACCAGTGCATGGGGGACATGACTAATGGACAATTGCCACTTACTGCACCTATTTGCATGCATTCTGGAGCTCCAGGGATCAATCCCTATTTCATAGGAACCCACTTGGAGTTCCACCAATAGTGTACCATAGTTCACCCCAGTAGGTCATTAATTATCTTCAGTTAAACTCTGATCCCCATTAGTTAGATCAACTCTAGTGACTCTAGCTCCAGTTTGCATGATTCATGGGAACATGGGTGCCTTTGCTTACCTAACCATTCAGTTAACTGATTGTAACTAAGTGTAACTGGTTATTAACTGATTTAATGATTTGGAGTTGCACTAGTTAGATATTTATGGTGATTCTTTCACTCCTAGTCAACTCTGGAGTCAGTCTAGGTTGGTAGATCCAACTGCCTGAGAAGGTATTCGATTTATTCAATTGATGTTGTATTATATATTCACCCATAATGTGAATAATAATTAATGGAAAATTATTCTCTTCTTTATTTCTCTTGTGCAATTATGTGAATATTTTTTTTGTCCCAATATCTAAATGATAAAACAATTCTAATACAGGGCAGCATCCAATGCAACTACACAGTGTGTTTGGTTGCAGGGCATCCTTCAGGAATTTGGTGTCACAATTGATTCTCCTACCAACATTTGGGTGGAAAATAAAATTTCCATTGAGATATCTACTAATACAGTTCAGAGGCAGAGAACAAAGCATATTTATATCCATATGCACTACAATCAGGGCTTAGTGCATGACAAGGTGATTTCATTGCAGTATTTCCCATCCACCGAACAATTTGTCGACATTTTCACCAAGACTTTCATAGAGAGGACCATCACTCACTTGAGATATTTGTTGGGAGTAATTGATAGATGGTGATTTCTGCTATTTTTTTCAGGTTTCATCCCCATGTCCATTCTTGAGGGAAGGTTTTGTCCCATGTGGTTTTCCTTCTTTTCCTCGCTTTATATGGACAAAAAAAAATTGATTTATGTATTGAGGTGACTTGAGCCTTTGTTTCCAAGGCCTCCTTCATTTTATGAGTTGTGTTAAGTTTTTGGTTAAGGATGAGTGTTAGAATAGTAATCCAACCCTTTAGTACCTTATTCTAAGTCCCTAGTCAATTTTATTGCATTTTGTGCATTATTACACTATGGTTTGGACTTAGGGTGCTTAGTTGGACCAATAACTAGTTAAATTGTGGCATTCACACCCACATCAGCACTCCATATCAGTAAAACATCCACATGTGCACCCTCATGATTTTTTTTGCACTTCCATTCACTGAATGTGGACAGTTTGGTTGACTAGGAGCGCTAGAGGTGGATTTTGTCCAATTTTGGACTGATTTGGTGCATTTAATGCCACCTAGAACCTCTCGCTCACCTATTTTTGCACACCCACACATGAAAAAGTGTAATTATTTCCCCATGTCACCTTAGCCACATCCACACAACAATTTGTGTCAATTTGGGCTGATTTGGAGCATGTTTGGCCCACCTAGGGGGGGTTGAGGCCAATTTGGCCAATTTCACTTGTACAGTCACTATGGGCTTCCCGAGCCTCATGAAACACTTATAATGTAATATAAACCTGTTACTAACATTTTTTAATGTTATAAATTCAAATAATAACCTGTTTCAGTTCACATTGCATGTGTAAATTACTTCTCTCTTAATGGTTTTTTGCTGGTTTTGCATCAAATTCGATTTGTGAGTTTCTCTAAGGCTCCTAGATATTCTTTTAGATCATATTTATCACACATTATTAAATCATACCTCTTCAAAACAACTGATCTAATTCATTGTTAATCGATTTGTTGTTTATTATTCCAGTTGTGACCTCCTACATTCTTCATTTTCGCAACCATCCTGAGCCATTGATTTTATATCAGGATTATTCATGTACATAGATCTAAGATAGGATGCAATATGTGGATTGTTCAACTATGACATTTCTCAAAATTTCTTTCCGCACTTAGCTATCAGCCTCAACCGTTCCACGCTATTGATCTCCTTCAATCTTTTTGTGACCGTCGATCTGAGGTGGAAATCAGATATCAGATATGTGAATTTTTCCAAATATCATTTCATGATTTCCTCTTTTCAAACCAATATTTTCGTGGCATTTATTTTTCATGGATGTCTCCTGACCTTCGATCTTCGATATCGCAGGTTAGGGAATGCGGGTTCTCAAAAACTCAAACGTTTCTTTTTCAATTCTTTGCCTTCCGCTTTCTGCACTAATATTTCCACACCGTCGATATTTTACAGATGTCTTTCTAACCATCGATATTCTAGATCGCATGATGCGGAATGCGGTTTCTCAAAACCTTAAATGTTGCTTTTGCAATTCTCCACCTTTCGCTTTCTGCACTAATATTTATGCATCGTCTATATTTTACCGATGTCCTTCTGACCGTCGATCTTCCAGATTGCGGGATGCGGAATGCAGAACTGTGACATTTCCCAAAGTCTTTTTGTGATTCTTCACCTTTCGCTTTCCGCTTATCTTATGAACCGTTAATTTGTTTCTGGGTTCACTCATGTCCGTCGATCTATGATCTAATGCAGATTTTGTGGCTCACCCCTATTCTTTGTGTGAAAATAATTCCCCACCATATATTTCCTTGTGGATTCAATCCTAACCGTTGATCTATGATCATATGTGGATTTTTGGATCTCCCCTTTTCTTTGTGCGGAAATCATCCACCGTCGTCGATCTTCTCAAGATCGGATTCTGTAATTCCTCTTGACTTATCTAGACTATCCACGTTGTCAGTAAACTATTTCTCAATGAAATTTCTCTCCCATTCAGAACGTTAACTCACCTACTAGTTGAATCTGTGAAATCCATGAGGACCGTCAGATCTAGATCGACGGTGGACCCCAAATATCATAAGGCATATTTTATTCAAAGTTCGTGCACATCAATATTTTATTAATCTGTGCTAGTTCTCCATACGAAATAATTGGCAGTCATTTATTTTCTTCCATGATTTACCTCATCCGTTAATCTCGATCTCCTTCTTGGTGATTAGTTTCTGGTTTCATAGGCCGACTTGCCTTTTATCCTCCTCGCTCTTTTATCAATGAAATATTCTTCATTCGTTGATCTTATTCCACCTTTAATCTCCGTTACACGATATTCAAGCATATGAATTAGGATTATCAATTTATCTCATTCGCAACTCTAAATTAAATTCAACCATATTCATGGATTTGTTCTTACCGCGATCTCAACCATTAATACCTGCATAGACTTCGTCCTAGAGGTTCATCATCGATTCTTATAGTGATCGATCAATCGATCTCTGTCTTCTCTCACTCTCAAAATCCCTAATTCCTTAGTACTGAATTTCCTTTGTGTCATTGCCGAATTCATCATGCTACTGTGTCTACTTTTTATTCCTTTTTCATACATGAAATCCTTTGACATCAATGACAACTTATATTCTCAACAATCTCCCCCTTTGACATTGATGGCAATATCTAAACCTTCTCCCCCTTTGACAACAATGACAAAGGATAACTTGTTATGCCATTGAGTATTTCTTGTCTTTATTCATTCTGACAAATCCCCCTATCATCATATCTCCCCCTGAGATTGTGCTTCCTCCTCTACAACTTTTGAAATGGAATCACTCCCATCTTCTGTCTAAGATGCTCAAAGGCTTCCTTAGGTAGTGGATTGGTGAAAATATCAGCAACCTGTTCTTTTGTGTCAACATACTCTAGTTTGACAACCTTCTGGGATATTTGTTCTCTGAGGAAGTGATATTTTATTGGTATATTTTTTGTCTTGGAGTGCATGATAGGGTGTTTTTATATGTTTATGGCACTGGTATTATCACAATTTATTATTATTGGGTGCTCATACTTCACAAGTAAGTATTCTAGTGTCTGATTCATCCAAATGACATGGGTGCAACATGATGCAACAACAATATAGTCGGCCTCTGTTGTGGAGAGTGAAATAGAATATTGTTTTTTACTTAACCATGAAACCAAACAATTTCCTAAGAAGAATGCTACTCCATTGATACTTTTTCGATCATCAACACTTCCTGCCCAATCTGTATCAATAAATAATTTTAAAATAAATTCTTGACTCTTTGGGTACCATAACCCATAATCCATAGTACCTTTCAAATATTTGAAAATTATTTTTACTACAGATACATGCATTTCTTTAGGGCTTGACTGGAACCTAGCAACCAAACCTACATCTTGCATCACATTTGGTCTTGTAGCTATCACATACAGTGGGTTTCCTATCATGGATCTGTACATGGTATGATCCACTTCCAGATATTCATCGTCCTTGCTTAATTTGCACCCTGTGATCATAGGAGTACTAACAGGTTTGGAGTCTTCCATCTTAAATATTTTAAGGATGTCTTTGATGTACTTAGTTTGAGGGATAAACATTCATTTTTTTGTTTAATGGTAAACTTGAAACCCCAAGAAGAATGTTAGTTCACGCAACATTGACATTTTGAATTCCTTCTTCATTTCAGAAGTGTTGAAGCCCCAACTGTGTATGTGGTTGATTAGGGTGTCTAAGTGTTAGCTGGAATATTTCACCTCCTGTGGACAGCAAGGTGTTCCACTGGTTTGAATGGTTCAGATCCAGAACAAATAGAGGATAGAGGTTGAAGACTCTCCGTAGACACCGTAGATATCTGAAATGCAATGCTTTGATAGTCACCCTGTGTACCTACAATAAGCTCAACACAAAATAAATCAAAGCAACCAAAATATAATCTACTAATCTATGCTAGTGACTAAGGAATCTAGCAACATATATGTGAAATCAAACAACAACAACATATGTGGGACAGAAATAAACTTGCATTAAAGAAATATGAATAAGTTTACAACCAAGCCTTACTGTTGACATGCATATCCATGAAACCAAACATTCTCATCCCCATAAGCTCCGAATTTAGCTCTCTCTATGATCTCCAATGATGTGGACCAAGTGATCAATCCAACAGAATAACAATGCCTTCAGAGTTCTCCCTCTCAACCTTGCCATAAGCTTGTATTTATAAGGTTAGATGGATAGGGTAGGTAGAGAGATGTGTGGGTGAGGTGGCTTCCAAGATCCTAGGATGGGGGATCTCGAGCTCAACAAACCCACAACAGTAGGGATAACGGATATCTCGAGGCTTATCATCTAGAAGCCTCGAGAAACTTCTCGTTTTCCCTTTTTACCCAGGGTACCACGTTTCTCCTTTAATGAAAGAGTGGTTCTGGTAATAACCGCTTATGGACTAAGGGCCATAAGCGGTGGCACCGCTTGTGGGCAACAGAGTATGGGTGGTGCGAACAAGGGTACTGCGTATGGATAAAGGGTCAAGCGCGATGCTGGAAATTTGTATGAAAATATTGACAAACGATATGGGTTTCCACTCCAAAATCTGGGATTTAGGGCAAGTAGGTATGTCAAATGTCTTATCACATGATGGTGATAGGATTTTGGTATAACAGGATGCCCCCCAAAGCATGAGTCTTAGAGGGATACAATAAACGAGAGCTTTGAGAGAACAAGTTGTTTCCATGAGGTGAAAATGTCGGCTCGATCGGAGCAAGTCGTCAAGTAGGAATCTGTAGTACAGTAGTATGTTGACTCATAGACACAAGTAACCAAACTCATGGCTGCAGACCAATACAAGGCAGATCCATGAGAGGAATAAACAAGCATGGCTACTAGAATACAGCGTAGATCCATGTGATAGAGGACTCAAACTTGGACATAGCTACCCAACATACAATGTAGATCTATGTCATACAAACACAAATTTGAGCATAGCCACGACCATACAAATGTGGATCCATGCTAGATATACAAAATTTCATCGCAACCTGGGAAAAGCAATGAGCGCTTTAAACAAATACCCAGGGTCTTTGTCTCGTCTTCCACAAAGTACGATTCTATCCATGTGATTACAATGATCTGAAGTCGAACATGGTAGAAACCACTTGATTACCGGCCAATGATGTGAACCGTTAACAAGTGTGAGGGAGATCACCATTGATGTCCATGATCCCCAAGGTACTCTAGTACAATATACAGAGTGTGAATAGATGTCCTGATGTCGAACACCTAGTCGATTCTATCGACCAAAGGTCAATGATGTGAACCTATGTCAAGAGAGAGAGAATATGTCATTAAGGCATACAGATCTCAAGGTACCAATCATTGTTTCTAATACTATTTCCTGGATGATTAGCTGATGTCGATGGGAAAAGTCTCGTTGAAGGAGGACCATGATGAGTCCCACATCGACGACACGAAACTCAAAACATAGTTCTCGAATGATGTGAATGTAGTAACCATATGACTGACTCAAAGATACTGGCACAAAGGCTGTGTGGACTACAAAGGTGACACTTCTTCAGATCCCCTTTGAACATTAGGTGGCATGACAAAATACTTGGCAGCATGACTAGATGGGATATACACACAATGCGACAGTGGAAAATGCATTCTTTTGAAAGACTCAAAGGAGTGACATGACTCATGAAAGTGGATTGTCACGGAGATCAGCTGAATACCCAATTAACTGACATGGTTTGTAGACAAGTGCCATGTTCAAAGGTAATGACAAACAACTGCCATTATTTGCAAAATGATTCTCTTCCCATTTTCCCCACCATGATCGATGAGTGCCTCTTTTCGATTTTACGAGTTCAAAGAGGGTAAAAAACACTCGATATAGCTTGTCGAAAGACAACTTCAAACTCATATGTTTTACTAACCTGAGAGAGGAGGGGTTCGATCCAAACACAGGTCTCTCAATGTTTAATTTAATGAGTCCATTGAAAGAAAACTCGGTATCGTTCATGTTTAGAGAGTCTGAACGAATATGGAAGAAGACTCCAAAGGGTCCTTTTTCATATGATTTAGTCTCTAAGTCCTGAAAAAGTATAAAATCATACCTTAGAGAACTCTTCAAATCATAATTGACTGGAGTGTTCCTTTTTCGTAAATAGTCCTATCCGAACTGAAAAAGAGATAACCTACTGTCGGAAGGATGACTCTTCAAAAAATTTTACAAGTATGAAGGAGACAAGTACTCGACAATCTTTTCATATTTAAGGAGCCTAAAAATATTTTAAAGAGGACTCCATGAGGTTTCTTCACACAATGTCACTTTTTACGAGCCTGGAAAGATTCAGAAATGGACTCGACTATCTTTTCATGTTTAAGGAGTCTGGAAAAAGATGTGAAAAGAAGACTCCACGATGTTTCTTTGCACAATGTCAAATTTTACGAGGCTGGAAAGATTTGGAAATAGACTAGGACCTTTGATACTAGGTTTAGAGAGCGCGATCAGAGTGTCATAATAAACTCTCATCGACCTTTTCTGTTTTATGAAAGTACGAAAAATCCATAAACAAACTTTCAAAGCCTTTTTGCTAGAGTTCTCCTATCCTACAAGAGTCCCAGAAACAAGTGTTAAATGCATTTACAACTAGCATTAGGGATTACGACAGATAAATTTTGATCAAAATATGATTTTACATTAAAACTATAGTGATTTAGACCCAAAAATTCCTATATAAGCCAAGTAAATAGTAAAAAATCAAACCATTTCACTATTTACCTCTAGTAGAGAGCACATGGAGCATTTTCTTAGCCAGATCTTCCACAACTGATACCGGGAGCTTCCACTACCCATTTTCAGCATCGTCAGTTGCAGGTAATAGCTAAGACCCTTATATTTCATTTCATAGCATCTATTTTGAGTTTTGGGGAGGTTTTGGGCCCATATGGAAAGCCCTAAAACTCAAAATGCAGGCACCGCGGCTACCCCTTGCGGGATACGTGGTTCCACCCTAGAGCCGCGTTGACAATATAGTGGACAAGCGATGCCACCGCCTGTCTCCAATGGTGCATAGGATCTGTCGACCGTGGATAAGTTAAACAAATAGTATGGGCAAAATAACTTCATTCTTTTGATTATTAATGATTTAAGGATGATTTTAATGCATACCATTGTGGTTTTGGCAGGTCTAGATCCTCAAAACATGGTGATATGGAAGGAAATAACTCATGACAATGAGGATGCTACTACCGAGAGAAATGTGGGCTATACAGCCACATTACGGGACTGTGGGATCTTGAAGTTCTTCTGGACCCCAAGCATGGTGTCACATGAACGGCTACTGGAACACATATTGCAAATGTGGAATCCAGAGCAGCAGTATTTCGAGGTGGGAGCACACATACTTACAGTGGAGATAGAGGATATCTACTTCCTGACTAGTCTATCGAGATGAGGTACCCCCATCTCATTGACAGGTTCCTGTGGCGGGGACATTACTAATAGAGTGCTTATAGATCGACACAGTGCACCAGGAACAGGTACATCGGGGAAGAAGATACCTATCAACGTAGTGACAGACAGGGATCTACGGACTGTCCCTTTTACCATGCAGAGGGTGCCTAGGAATCAGGGTGTGGACCAAGCTTCCAGGGCACACATGTTGTATGCCATAGAGGCTATGGCACCCACGGTGTTCAACTGGGCGGAAGCAATGCTTCCAATCTTCAAGGATCAGCTGACTAAGTGTCGGCAAGGAGAGCTGAAGCAGTTCAGCTTTGGTTCCATTTTATCCTGCTTCTTCTTCGAGCAGGTTCCACAAACAAGGCCACAGGTGACCTTCCGGAGTCTGAGAGCACGGGACCCTCGTATGCTGAGGTGGTTCCAAGTCATGGCTCGCATAGGAGCGGGTAGGGGAAGGGTGAAGTTCGGTGATCTGTTCTTCAAATGGCTACAGGATCAGATCCTCATGGTTGAGGACTATGCTTACGCAGGCACGGACTTCACAAGAGATCCTGACCTACCACTCCCACCTGGTGGACAGTGGGGTGACCTTGGTAAGAAGCAAGAAACCCTAAAATGGATGAAATGTTTTCATGTTTTTTATGTTTTATATTTTTTACGTTAAGTGATGAGACCTATATATTCTCATGCAGATGTTGGAGCAGCGCGACCTGGAGGATCATCTCCATTGGATAGACGAGCAGGAACTCACTTTGTACCATAGGGTGATGATATCACCAAGGAGATACAGGAGAACCTGGAGAGGTTGACTTTGTACATCCCAGATGCTGACATAGATGACCTCTCGATGAGATATTAGAGATCCACAGCGGGAGTACTGGTCCGATTCAGTAGGCTGCTACGTAGTGTGGCTCAAGAAGTGATGTGCTATCACAAGCACCACTAGTGTATGAGATATGTAGTGAAAGCTGATAGCTTCAGGATTTTGTATGATGATTTTTCCTGAAAGCCTACATGAGTCAGAGGAGGTCTCGAGACCCTTATTTTTTGTAAACTTTTCGTATATATATACAGACTTTTACACGGTGTTTATATGTTTTAAATGGAAAATGCATTTTCTATGAGTTTTACGTGTCTCAAAATTTTTATTTACAATGGACCATGTTTGATTTACCGTCATGAATGGGCAATATGCTAGTCTAGGATGTAGTTAGCCAATGAGTGAGGAACTACATTATGTTCCCTAGGGATATGCCTATAAGTAATAGTTTCAAATGATCTTTCTAAAAAATGCACTCTCTGGAAATGGCAAAGGAGTATCGGGTTCCTAATGGTGTAGACATGGTTCAAATGGCAAACCACGAGTTGTGAGTCCATCAAGACTACTAGATTACGAACATCCTAGGAGGAAGCTTCAGCCAGAAGACTGATGACTGCTTCATACTCGGCGATGTTATTAGTAGCGGGACCTATACAAACTGCTCCTGAACTAACCAAATATTTATCCGGGAAATAGAGAACCCAAGCAGCCGAGGTGAGATTCAAGGTGTGGCAGCAAGCACCATCAACGAAACCATAGAAAGCCATCTGCATGACCAAAACATGGTATAAACAGATGTGGACACAAAGCTCAAAACCATATTGAAAATACTAAAAGCACACTGAAATCCAATCAATATACATATATACAAGATACTACCCAAGAAAACCTAGGCATAGTACCTTTTCAGGTACAAGCCATTGCGAGGTTTCTCCAAAGGGATCCCATCATAGTCAATGAGCTCGTAAGCTCCTTTCTCTAACACCTTGGAAATAACGAAAGGTCCATACCACATGGACTCAAACTTTCCCTTCCCTAGTTTTCCGTATCTCTGGTCATAAGTCAAGACTAGGTCACCCTAGTTAAAGACATGAGGCTGGACGGATTTGTCATACTACGCCTTGACGTGTTTCTTATGCACCTCATTAGCCAAGGCAGCATCTCTGTGAGTCTCATCAAGGTTATTCAAGTATAAAAATCTTTCTTCCTCTGTGGAAGTGTCTGGGAGAAGTTCGACAGCAAGTTGTAAAGATGGAATCTGACATCGGATGGGTAAGATAGCTTCAAGTCCATAGACAAGCTGGAATGGTGTGAGACCAGTAGCTGCTTTCACAGAAGTCCGATAAGCCCAAAGAGCAGAGAAAAGAATGTGGTGCCAATTGGATTTATGATCTCCAACCATCCGACGAAGCATATTTTTCAAAACTTTGTTAATGGCCTCTACCTGACCATTAGCTTGTGGATAATATGGCATAGAGTTTTCATGGCGAAACCCTAGCTTAACACTCATTTCCTCCATCATCTGATTACGGAAATGGGATCCGTGATCAGTAACGATGGACTGCGGAACTCCAAATCTAGCTATGATATGATTGAACAAGAAGAGGGCAGCAGTCTTACCATCTTCTACATATGTAGGCATGGCCTCAGCCCATTTAGTGAAATAATCCATGGCCATGATGATGTAACCATGCCCCCCGGCTGAGGTAGGATTACAATGCATAAAGTCTATCCCCCATTCGGTGAATCGGCCAACGACAATGATAAGGTGTAGCGGAGCAGGATGGGTGCACTTTTTAGGATGGAAGTGTTGACAAGGTGGGCATTTCTTAACAGCCTCATGACAATCTTTGAAGATTGAAGGCTAGAAATAGCCAGCGCGAAGGATTTTATGGGTTGTAGCCATCCCAGATAAATGACTGCCACATGCTCCAGAATGGCAATCATTCAACACAAGTTCAGCCTCCTCATGAGTGAGGCATCAACAGAGAATAGAGTCAATCCCACGTCTATACAAAGTATCATCCATGATGAGATAGTATTTTTGCATGGTGACGGATACGGTGGCAATCATCGTGGGATAAATGCAGCTGAAAATGTTGTGTCTGGAGATATATAATCAAATATCCATACCAAGGATCAGTAGTCTTTATCAGGAACAGAAATTCATCCGAAAATGAATCATTGGGCTCAGATTCCGTTGAAGCATAGGGAAGATCACACATAAGCTCTGCAAAGACCAAGGATTTCTTTGATGTAGCCTTGGAAAACTCCAGATCGAACTCCTAAAGGATAACAATCCAACGGGATTACTTTCCCCCGAGTACCTGACAAGTCAGGATGTAGTACATCGGGTTCTGGTCTACCAATACGGTGGTAGTGTGGAGCAGAATGTAATGACGAAATTTTTGTGCAGCAATGATCATGGCCAAAGATAACTTTTCCACATGTGAATAACGGGTTTCAAAATTCAGGAGATTCTTATTGGTGTAATAAATCACATGCTCCTAACCGTGGATATTGTTCTGTGCTAAAACCATAGCGATGGTGGTAGCAGAGGCAACAATATACAAGAGAAAGCCCTTTGAATAATCAGGGGGGTGTATCATGGGTGAATGAGTTAGAGCATGCTTAAGATTATCAAAGGCATGTTGGGCCTAGTCATCGTAGAAGAATGGAGTGTTCTTTTTAAGGAGACGCATATAACCGTGCATTTTCTCTGTGAAATTGCACACAAAACGGCAGAGAAAATTTGCCTTCCCCTGCAAACTTTGGAGTTCAAAAAGATTAGTTGGGGCTGGTAGATCAAGAATGGCAGCAATTTTTAAAGGATCTATCCGGATGCCATCTTTGGATACCACAAAACCTAGTAGACGTCCCATCTCAACGCAAAAAACACATTTATGGGGGTTGAGCCGTATATTATAATGACGGCATCTCAGGAATATCTCTCTATGATGACTAGGGTGGTCATCCTGTCGCTGTGAATGAGCGGGGAGGTCGTCAAGGTACGGTTCAACAATGTGTTTGACATCGTGAAATGCATAGGACATCGCATGCTGGAATGTAGCTCCAGCAATTTTCAAGCCAAATGGTAACTTCTTATATGCAAAGGTTCCCCATGGGCAAATGAATGTCATCTTATGCTGATCGGAGGGTAGTATCTCAATCTAATTATAGCCGGAGAAGCCATCCATGAATGAAAAGATGACACTTCCAGTGCAGTTGTCGATAATCTGATCGATATGAGGGGTAGGAAAGTTCTCCTTGGGACAATCTTTATTCAGATCCCTAAATTTGATACAGACTCTAATGGTGCCCTTCTTTTTATTGACAGGGACAACGTTTGATACCCATTCTATTAGGGGTACAGGATAAATAAACCCAGCTTTCATAAGCTTCTTAATTTCAGCTTTTACAGTTGCAGCCTTCTGAGGATGGACTTGCATAAGTTTTTTCCTGACGGATTTGGCCAAGGGATAAGTTTTAATATTGTGGACCAGAATGGAAGGGTCGATCCCTGGCATCTCTTTGTAGGACCATGAAAAAATATCATGGAATTCTTTAAAAAGTTCCCTATAGGCTTCAGATTCATCTGCGGAGTATTTTTTCCCAACATGAACATGCTCGACAATATCAGGCTTGGCTAATATCTCAATCGGGTTCATCTGAGTAATGTTGCAAAGGTTTCCTTCAGAATCTGTATGTTGCAACAATATCGGACTTTGGGGAACGTTGACAATATCAATAGGAAACAAGGATGCAAAATCATGGTTAACCGAATAGGTGTTGGGTAGGAACATGGATCTATGATGGTGATCCTCCCAAATGGAGTCATCTGTGCTCATGATCTCAATACTGGACTCGTCGGAAGGAAAAGTCTCAGAGAGATAATCTAGATTGGGAAGAGAAGGTTCTAACCAATATGGTAAATGGTAAGGATCCAAAGCCACTAGATGAAGATCATCAGTGTGATCATCGAAAGAGGTTTGAATGTCGTCATACATAGCTTCGTGTGGACTTAACGAGGTAGACTCAACAACATAGTGGCCCTTAGGCTCATAATCAAATGAGGCGATCATATTGACTGATGCGGAATCTGTGCTAGGAGGAGTGGATGGAAAAACTCCCATGAGGGATGAATCCTTCAACACGCCCACCCCAATCGACTGGTAAGGAGGAGGGGACTGGCCTAACATGGGGATGTTATTAGCTGTAGAGGTAGTAACATCCGGCATACAGAAATCAATTTGGGCAATAGTAACGATTCTCCCTAGATGTGGAAATTGGACAGTTCGAAATACTGTTGAAGCAACAGTAGTCATAGCATAGAACCAATTTCATCCTAGGAGGAGATTGTAATCTAAAGGGGCATCTACCACTTCTACTTGAATGGAAACGGTTTTGCCTCCCAGCTCGACTGCGAGGGCTGATATGAGATTGTGGGGTTGAAAACCCCACCCGTCAAAGGCTTTAAGGGTCGTAGGTGATATTACAATCTCGGGAGATCCAAGGGCTTTCCAACAAGATAGAGACAACATGGAGGTTGAAGCTCCATCTAGGATTGTTCGGAAAACTTTCTTTCCAACTACTTTCGTAATGACTTGAAAAGCAATTTTATGTGGTAACCTAGACTTATAGTTCTCAACATTGAAATGGATCAAGTTGGTGTTATCTGGGTCTAAAGCTCCTAATGCAGTCAACAGGCTTTTGCACTGTGTAGGGAAAATTTGGAGCACTTCTAGGGTAGACATTGCGCAAGGTGCTTGAGTGAGATCTTCAACCACATTATAAAATTGAGTAGCTCGAGCATTGGGATTAAATACTCCCTTCCGAAGAGTACTCTTTGGTGGGTGCAAAATCATGTCGCGAGTAGGCTTTTTGATAGACAAGGGGACAGTAGAGGAGGACTCAGGAGAACTAGTAGAATGGGATTTCCCTAAAGATGAATGATCTTCATTTTTATTCGCAGGTTTATCATAATTCTGACTTCGAGTTTGCAGATGGATGGTATCTGAGGACATCATACGAATTTCCTCTGACGAACTAGAATTACCCTGATTAGACATGTGGTCTATCAGTTGTTGTTGAGAGGGAAAAGGATCTGTAAGTACCGTAGGTGCGGGATTGGACTTCAAAAATTGGGATATTTTGTCTTGAAGAGGACACTCCTTTGAAAAATGGTCACCACCTCATAGCAAACAGGGATATTTCACTTTTCTTTTCCCTTTGTCGTTATCACCATTAGTTTGTCATGGAGTCTCCGGCTGGTTTCTAGGTTTTTTATTTTGATTTCTACTTTTCTTTTTATTACCCGAGGTTTGAGTACTTTGAATGGTATTGACTGTTAAATTTTCATATGCTTAGCTAATACATCAGTATTTCATTTCATTTTCATAACAAAATCATATAAATAGGATCACTGAAAGAAACAGTATCACAAGAACAACACAGATTTATCCTGGGAAAACCTTAAAGGGAAAAACCCAGCAAAAGCTTCCTCAATATAGATGCCCCAAAAAGGTAAAAGATAAAACCAGCAAGGAGATCAAATCTTGATCCTCCTCCTTCTCCAGCTACTTCTCTCCTCGACAAGTGCGCTACTCAAGTGAGTGTGTGTGTCTCAAATGAGGAGCACTACACCTCTATTTATATTCATCTGTTCACTTAAGTTAACTCATTTGACATGTAGGCTCGAGTTAAATCTTGTAGGCTCTAGTTACACATGTAGGCTCAAGTAACCACACTGGGGTGCTAATGACCCACCTTTACAATTAGAGGGGACTACCTCATGACTCTTATTATTTCTTCCGATTAGGAGCATCAGGGTAAAATGTAATACAAGTGGTTCTCCCAGTAGGACCATCAGGGACCACAAAAAGATACATATAGAATATTCTTCGAAGTTACAATATTTCAACACTAATGACCCACCTTTACAATTAGAGGGGACTACCTCATGACTCTTATTACTTCTTCCGATTAGGAGCATCGAGGTACAATTTAATACAAGTGGTTCTCTCAGTAGGACCATTGGGGACCACAAAAAGATACATATAGAATATTCTTCGAATTTACAATATTTCAACATTCCCCCTTAACGAGAAGGGTATTCTACAGCAACATCAACAACAACAAGAGTAGAGATAGGGGACATCATCAACATCAGCAGGGCAACACATCTATAAATCATTGGAAGCTTTTCAACATCATGTAGTCTTCATCTTCAATCTTCAGTCTTCATCATCAGCAACATCTTCAGTCTTTGATCAGCAACATCTTTAGCATTTTGATCTTTCAATTAGCAACGACATCTTCAGCACTTGGACATTTCGATCAACAACATCTTCAGCACTTTGACTATTCGACAGCAATAACATCTTCAGCATTTTGACCTTTCGATCAGCAACATCTTCAGCACTTTGACTTTTCGATCAACAACAACATCTTCAGCACCTTGACCTTTCGATCAGCAGCAACATCTTCAGTACTTTGACCTCTCGATCAGCAATACCATCATCAACACTTTGCCCTTTCGATCAGCAGCAACATCATCATCATCATATTCTGATCTGTTGATCATAATCATCATCACATTCTAATCTTTCAATCAGAAACATCATCATCATACTCTAATCTTTCGATCAGAAACATCATCAACATAGAAACATCATCATCATACTCTGATCTTTTGATCAGAAACATCATCAACATACTCTAATCTTTCGATCAGAAACATCATAATCATAGTGCGTCATCATCATACTCTGATCTTTAGATGAGTACGTCATCATCATCATACTCTGATCTTTCGATCAGTATGTCATCATCATCATACTATGATCTTTCGATCAGTACGTCATCATCATACTCTGATCTTTCGATCAGTACGGCATCATACTCTAATCTTTCGATCAGTACGTCATCATCATCATACTCTGATCTTTCGATCAGTACGGCATCATCATCATCAGCAACAACCTCCAATCCACAACTCAAAGACAAAAAGTATTTGGATCACTTTTGGACTTAAATTCCAGGGATGATACAATCCCACCACATTCTCGACAACCGAAGTTACCGGATTGATTACGGGAGAATCAGTCCCTATCACTTTAGGACTAAGTCCAAGGATGATGCAATCCTACCACATTCTCAAGGACCGAAGCCACCGGATTGATTATGGGAGAATCAGTCCCTATCACTTTAAGACTATGTCCAAGGATGATGTAATCCTACCACATTCTCGAGGACCGAAACCACCGGATTGATTACGGGAGAATCAGTCCCTATCACTTTAGGACTATTTCCAAGGATGATGCAATCCTACCACATTCTCGAGGACTGAAGCCACCGGATTGATTACAGGAGAATCAGTCCCTATCATTTTAGGACTATGTCCAAGGATGATGCAATCCTACCACATTCTCGAGGACCGAATCCACCGGATTGATTACGGGAGAATCGGTCCCTATCACTTTAGGACGATGTCCAAGGATGATGCAATCCTACCACATTCTCGAGGACCGAGGTCACCGGATCTATTATGGACAGATGTCCCAGGATGATACAATCCCTCTTCATTCTCGAAGACCGAGGTCTTCGGATCACTTTAGGGAAAGTTCCCAGGGATGATACAATCCCACCACGTTCTCGAGGACTGAGGTCACCGGATTTATTATGGACAGATGTCCCAGGATGATACAATCCCTCTTCATTCTCGAAGACCGAGGTCTCCGGATCACTTTAGGGCAAGTTCCCAGGGATGATACAATCCCACCACGTTCTCGAGGACCGAGGTCACCGGATATATTGTGGATAGATGTCCCGGGATGATACAATCCCTCTTCATTCTCAAGGACCGAGGTCTCTGGATCACTTTAGGGAAAATTCCCAAGGATGATACAATCTCACTGCAACATCACTACTCCCCCTTTCGAGGAAGGTCTATCCAAACAACACCGAGCTTGTCTCAAAAGTGTTCGAACTCTACTCGAGGCAGAGTCTTCGTTAGTACATCA
Organism: Pseudotsuga menziesii; assembly: GCA_001517045.1. Taxonomy (NCBI): domain Eukaryota; kingdom Viridiplantae; phylum Streptophyta; class Pinopsida; order Pinales; family Pinaceae; genus Pseudotsuga; species Pseudotsuga menziesii. The sequence continues at coordinate 788,777 of LPNX010681806.1, read as the reverse complement.
TCATCCAAACCATCAGCATCTACATCTTCAATATGTGAATACTGAACTATCACCATCTGTATCTCCAGTATGTGAATACTAAAATATCATCTATATCTTCAGTATGGGAATACTGAAATCATCATCATCTATATCTTCAGTATGGGAATACTAAAATCATCATCATCTATATCTTCAGTATGGGAATACTGAAATCATTATCATCTCTCTATTCAGTATAGAAATACTGAATCACCATCATCTGCATCTATAGTATCATCATCTGCATCTTATCGTGTATGTAGAAATACCATATTTCTATGTGTTACGTCGGAACACAGGGTTCTTTGTCATCACAACTATGGTTATCACATAGAATCATTGTAGTATCTATCTTCAGGTCAAAGAGACCTGATATCAGCTTCTGAAGCCATATGGCTTCACAACTTAGTAGAGCAATCTGCTATGTATTTTGCTTCAACCATGCTAAGAGAAACACTAGATTGTTTCTTGCTAAACCATGAACTCATAGCAGACCTCAAACAAAAGCATCTACCTGATGTGCCTTTCCTGTATGAGATACTTCCAGCCCAATCTGCATCTGTGTAGCCATACAATCTATACTCATGGCTACCATCATAGTAGAGACCAAAGTCTATAGTCCCTTTTAGATATCTCATCACATGTTTTGCAGCTACTAGGTGAACCCGTCTTGGTTGAACAAGATATTGACTTAAGGCGTTCACAGCAAAACAAATGTCTGGTCTGGTATTTGTTAAGTACATCAATGACCCAATGATCTGTCTGTAGTGAGTCACATCCACTAACTCTAATGATTCATCAGCTAACAACTTCAGGTTGGAGTCCATGGGTGTGGCCATGCCTTTGCATTCCAACATATTGAATCTCTTCAATATCTCTACCGCATACTTTCCCTGGTTGAGAAATATTCCTTCTGAACTTTACCATACTTCTAGACCTAGAAAATAATGCATTAACCCAAGGTCTTTCATCTCAAATTCTTTTGCTAGCTTCTTCTTGCTTTCCGTGATCTGTTTCTCATTCCCTGTCAAGAATAAGTCATCCACATATAGTAATAGAATGACAAGTTCATCTTCTACAACCTTGTAGGAAAGGCTAGGATCGACTTTACTCTTGGCAAATCCCATGCTCGTCAGGAAGCTATCTATTCTTCCATACCAAGCTCTGGGAGCTTGCTCCACGCCATAGAGGGCCTTATTCAACTTGCATACTTAATTCCATCTGTCTTCAACTTCAAATCCTCATGAATATTTGATGTAAAACTCTTCCTCAATCATACCATTAAGGAAGGCTTGTCTTTACTTCATCATGGAAGAAACTACCATGATAGTTTTGAAGGAAGTGTACCTTGCTTCATGAAGTAAGTGTCTCTTTAGAATTAAACCTCTAGCCACAAGTCTTACCTTACTTCTATCAGCAACATATCTTATCTTGCAAATCCATTTGGAAGATACCACATTCTTGTTTTCTGGTTTGAGTACTATATCCCAAACATCATTCTAGTATCATAACATCTTCTATGAGTTTGTCTTCTCAGGTCATCAACATATCCTAGTCTTTTGCATTCAACCTTGAATGTTGGAACCCACTTTACTCTTGGTAAAGTCTCGATCCATCATGAAGCTATCCATCATGTCATACCATGTCGAACTCAGATATAATTTTCTGTAGTCACTCCCCCTGAAGTGGAGTATCATCTTCCCTCTTCATTCTGTACAGGTGGTTCTATGCTTGATATATACTGGTCAATAGAGTATGTCATTTCATAGTCTATTATTTATGAGGCAAATCACAAACCTTGCGTTGTACACTTGTTCTTGTAGATCCATATGGAATATACTATGTACTTCCCTTTATGTCTCGAAATCATATCATATACATCATTTCCCATGATCAACTGTTATTCTTTGATCATAGCTTCTTTCATAGCATTCTTTTCTTCATCTTGAGTTATCTCTTGTACCCATGGTGGTCTTCATCCTTCAAGGTGGATCTACAGCTCTCTAAATCTCTTTCTTCCGTCATGGTGTCTCTGACCCTGGGAGCTTCAGATTCATGTTTATTGGAGTGAATCTTGAATTGTCATCACTTGTTCTTCGGAACAAGTCTCATCCTTCTTTTCTTGTAGGAGGTTGTACAGGACCTTTCCTACAATTCAAATGCACCAGTTTCATGGTTAGAACTATTTCATAAAATGACAAATTCTTATGCATCATGCAACTGTTTAGACAATACAGCATTCATCCATATCTCACATAAAATTTCTAGATGCCTTCCATCTCTACCATGACATCATTGAGATTGTGCACTAATCCAATATGTCAGCAAAGAGGTTTGATAAGTAGCAATGGAGAGTTGTATAGCACCATGAGCTACTTACCCATCACATGCATATTAGTAGTATACAGTCATTAATGCAAACAATCTATCATGCATAACACATCAACTGAATATAATCAAATGTATAACAAAACAATATCATGAAATGACAATTGAATACTTATCTTTTATTTGTTTCGTGGGCAGACTCCATCTTGATCATTCTGCTTTATCATCTTCTTCATTCATGAAATCATCATTTCTTATCCAAATGATAATATGAATAAGAGGTTCTTCAAGAATTGAGTTCTTCATATTCCTCATCGCTTGAGGGATCTTCTTTGAATGGTGAGAGCTTGATCTTCAATTGTTCCCATCTTCTTCTTCTCTTCTTATGAGTCGAGCTGAAAGCAATTACTTCCTTCTAGCATACATTCTTTGCATGAATGAATCCCATGATCCTGGGAGGCCATTCAAGGTGTCTACCACCACTTCTGCATTCTCCACTTCTTCTTCTACCGCTTCAAGTTGTTCTGCATTCTGCATCTTCACATTCTTCAATTGTTTTCTCAAAGCCATCTTCTGATTTAAGTTCTTATTTTCAAATAGCTTGATCAAGGAATCAAACATCTTAAGTGTCTTTAGGGAAGACACTTGTGGTACAAATTGATCAGTGATTGAATCAACAATGATCTTCTTGGCCTTGATCAAGTTCTTCTTGTGTAAGGCTTTGAGCCTCATCTCCGTATGGAACTGGAACCTCTCTACTTATGTAGGTGTCCAATTCATTTTTCTTTAGAGAGATCAAATACTTCCATGCTTGGAATTTGTAAACTTTACCAAGCTTATCATCAATCTGATGTGATAGATCACTTTTAAGTGAGAACCTCAAATGCAAATAGCAAAAGATTAGATCTTACCAATTTTAGGTGTCCGTCTTGCTTCCAGAGCTAGCTGATTTAGGGTTTGTCAGAGAAACCCTAATTTTAAAAAATTGAAATATTTAATATCTAATTGGATAGAAAGATAGATCTCTTCAAATGGAGTTGTATAATGTACTCCTTTTCTGAAAACAGTGGAGGAAAGCTCCCGGAACAGGAAGCCCTAGTTTTCCAATTTCTTCTGCAGAAATGCATGTCACTGTTTCTGTGATATGTCCGAAATTACTACTCCTATGTGTCTAAAATTTTGCACTAAGGTAACCTCACATGTACCTGGTCCAACACCATAGGTTTAATCAGAATTGGTTTCACCAATTGGGATTTATGATCCTTTTCCCACGGTGACCTGTTACAAGACGGTTCAGAATAGCGAAGTTGTACAGACTGCCACGTGTCACTGTTTCATCTTCTGGTTCTGAAATTAGGACCACAGAAATTAAAGTCCATGATTTTTCTGGAACATCTTCAGGAATTCAATTTGGACCTCTGTATCCCAAGCTATATCAATTGTACCCAGGTGTCCTGTTTAGGGATGAATTCTGGAAGAGGCTGGAACCCTAACTTGGAGGGATCATATCTCCCAAAATATAGAGAATATGAGGCTTCATTTTGGACACAGTATACATCAGGAGTTTATCTTAGGCCTCTACAATTTTCAGTTTGTGAACCTTCTCCAATCACGGGATATAGGGTTTTTCTAGCTTGGGGTCAAACTAGGGTTTGACTTTCCTGGAGTTTCACCCAACCAAAAATCTTGATCCAGGTCTCTAAAATTTGATTTTGATGAGGAGAGCAATCCTATGCCAGTCTCACTCAAAAATTCCTCTTCAAAAAGAAGCCCTAATTTCTTCTGGGGAGAGAGGGAGAGCTATTTTTCCTTGTGAAAGCTGTCCTATTCAGGGTGGCTCTAATACCATGTTAAATTTTCATATGCTTAGCTAATACATCAGTATTTCATTTCATTTTCATAACAAAATAATATAAATAGGATCACTGAAAGAAACAGTATCACAAGAACAACACAGATTTATCCTAGGAAAACCCTAAAGGGAAAAACCCAGCAAAAGCTTCCTCAATATAGATTCCCCCAAAAGGTAAATGATAAAACCAACAAGGAGATCAAAGCCTAATCCTCCTCCTTCTCCAACTACTTCTCTCCTCCACAAGTGCGCTACTCAAGTGAGTGTGTGTGTCTCAAATGAGGAGCACTACACCTCTATTTATATTCATCCGTTCACTTAATTTAACTCATTTGACATGTAGGCTCAAGTTAAATCATGTAGGCTCGAGTTACACATGTAGGCTCAAGTAACCACACTGGGGTGCTAATGGCCCACCTTTACAATTAGAGGGGACTACCTCATGACTCTTATTAGTTCTTCTGATTAGGACCATCAGGGTACAATGTAATACAAGTGGTTCTCCCAGTAGGACCATCGGGGACCACAAAAAGATACATATAGAATATTCTTTGAAGTTACAATATTTCAACATTAACCTCGACGAAAACCTTAGGATTCGAAGGAGTAGATGGGGCAGTTTGGGTTTGCTTGGCAGGTTTCACCGTTGATGGGGACTGGATTGAACCAACAATACCATCAACGGATCCTTCTGCTGGTGGCTTGGTAGGATCAGTTTTGGGGCGAGGATCTTGAGGGATCAGGTCATAAAGAATGCTAGACTGGGAGTAAACCAAGTCTAGGTACTGAGCCCAACTAATAGGTTGCTCTTCAGTAATGGCACCACCTATAGCCACATCTTGGGCAATAGGAGGCAACAAGGATTTGGTGAACCAATCAGCTAGTAACTGATCTGGAATAGGGGCCTTAATAAGCCTTCTTCACCTTCTCCACTCATGAATATGATTGGATATGTGGGTGGAGGTGTTCTGTTGCAGAGAGGATAAAAGATCAATACTCATTTCATAACGAATAGGGAGCTGAAAGTGTGTAAGAAACACGGTTTCCAATGAGCCAAAATCCACAAACAAATGTTGTGGGAGTTCAATGTACCACTTCACAGCTGTACCAGTCAAAGTTCAAATAAAGATTCATAACCAAATGGAGTCATCCATGAGGGAGTTCGAAGAACACCACAAATGGAATGTCATCACATTGTTCTTCGAATCGTCTCCTTATTTCCCATCGAATTTTGAAATGTCCGATGATAGTTTTACCAGAATGGGGGGCCACGAGGGATTGTGTCGAATGGGGTCATTAATCAACATGGACAGATCAGGTAATTCCAAAGTTTCTAGGAAAGGTAACTGTTGGTTTGGCTAAACATATTGGTAATATTGATATGGCATATAATTACTAGTAGGACCATAAGTGGACTGATAAACAGGTTGTTGTGACGAAGAAATACCAGAAGATCCACCCATAGGGGGTTGAATTCTAGGATCAAGACTGCTAGGACCACCAGGGCCTCCAGGAGGAGGGCCACCAGGCCCACCAGGCCCACCCAAACCATTAGGACCACTAGGACCACCAGGAGGCGGACCACCAAACCCTCTAGGGCCACCAGGAGGAGATAAACCTCCAGATCCACCAGAACCACTAGGAGGAGGGCCACCAGACCCTCCAAGGCCAGAAGGAGGAAAGCCACTAGGTTCCCCAGGACCATAAGGAGGAAAGTTTCCAAATCCTCCAGGACCATTAGGCCCCCCAGGGGGAGGACCTCCATAAGGGGGTCCTTGGGCATCTCCTGCATTATGTATAGGTATTGCTCCCATGGATGGAATGTAATACTAATTGGGTTTCCCCCATGACATAAAAATATTACTATGGTATGGAATTCCTGTAGAATTGGGTGGATAATTAATGTTACCTACATGTATTTGATAACCATAACCTCCGTAAGACTGAATGGTTACAGGTTGGGCCTCGGAGGGTTGACCTGAAATGGATGGGGGATTAACCACATTATAATGGGTGGGAGGGATATTAACTGTAGATGGTTCTATGTTAGAGGTCTACCCTTGACTAGTAACAATTTCGGTGTCAGATAACGTAGGTCATGCCCGGGGTTGCCCCTCGACACTAGAAGGTGTAGACGAAACAGGAATTGAAGATTGAATCTCAGGTATAGAAGACCTCGGAAGATTAGGTATAGAAATAACATGAGAGGTGGTAGGGGTGGTATCTTGACCTGGGTTGTGGGGTTTCAATGGATGATCTATAATCGGTTCAATGGGTCTCATAGATTCGGCAAGTGAACGATATCCTTTAGGAACAGATGTGGGCCTTGGTAGTGTTGGGCCTAGAATGTCATCAATTTGCTTATCAATCTCCTTTGCACGGAGAATGGTAGAATGGTATTGCCTACATTCTTCTTGAATTTTAGAAGAGATTCCATGGGTGCCAAATGAAGCAATGGCCTAACCTACAGGGGTTTCCCAAAATGAAGCATTGGGACCAAAATCTAGGCGAGCAGTATCATCAACACATCCTTCCACGGGAGAATTGAATGAGGAATCCCCGCGAGAAGGCTGTTGGACCAAGGGAGGTGAGTGTGAAGAATATGGTACTCCACTTTCCACAACCACATTATCTCCCACTTGGGAGGTGGTACCATCTCCTTGGTCAATAGCTTCCATAGGATTTTCTCCTGAACCAGGAATGAAATCAGGTGGCAAGCCCCATACTCTTTTGGACTATCTTAATTCAGCCAGTTTGTACAGTTCCTAACTAACCTAGGGTCTGAAAATCTAGAAAAGACACCAAAAATAATTTCCCTACACAAGCTATAGGCCAAAAAAAGCACACTTAAAATGATAGGAGGAGTTCAAAAGTCAGGTCTCTCACTAGGATTGTCAAGAAGGCGCCACTCACGATATACCTCGAGAGTAAATGCGTAGTAATCTCCCCAAATGTTGTTTTCGGTGTATGGCTCCAAATAAGACCATCAAAGGGATTTTCTTAGATAGATAAGGTACCCTAGTGGGGTCTCCCGATATACTCAAGGTATGTGGGAGCTCAAATCGATAGTAGTGTTTTCTAATGCATAACCATACACAAGGGGCCTTCCGACATACAATCAAGTACATGAAGTACCTTTCTATATACCTCAAGGGTCCATGAAAGGCCATTCAATATACCGACGGTATGTGGAAGAACCCCGCAAGTCCCATAATGTAATGCTGACAAATAACGACAGCTCCTACGCTTAACGACGCCTGAACACGTCTCTAACCTATCACTCAAGTTACTACGTAAATTTTAACCTACAACTACCATTAATTTTAACTTGTACGGTTAGGTGAATGCATGAGGTTTTGACAGAAAAAGTAAAACCATGCAGTATGCTAGTGAAAAATGTTCAATTTACCGTTCAGTATTCCTACTTATGAGAGGGAAAGAGAGTGTTTTCCTTTTGTTTCAAAAACCAAAAATACTTCCACACAACAGTCATGAACATCAAATCGAAGACAAGCAATCACTTTTCCAAACTGATTTCTTCTTTCTGAAAGAAAATGAGAAGGGGAAGAATCTCTTTTCCTAAAAGATAGAAAAAGAAGCACACCTATATGTAAATGCACTTTATTTTTTCAAATTTCTCAAACATAAGCAAATCTAACTTAAAACTACCATTTTTTTTATTTTGATCGAGATAGCTCTAAATGCATGAGAGACGAAAGATCATAAAGGTCCTGAAAGCTTGTAAAGCCAATCAGAAAACCAATGTCCAACGCTCAATGATGATATCTTAGTCTTAGTCAAAAAATTTCTTTTTTTGAAGGAAAGGAAAAATAAGTTTACTATGCAAATAAGAAATGAAACCTAGAAGCTAATCTAGTGTCCTTCTTTTAGTCTATGTAGCAGAAACAAAAAGAGCTTTTAACTAACACCCTAAGATTTTCAGAAAACAAGAAACCCTTTCGTAAACACAACCAATAAGTGTAGAAGCGGATGAACAATCAAAAGACTTAATCAAAGTTTTGAAATTCCACTCAAATCAATCTTAAACCATAAAAACTCAAACCACAAGCATTAGATTCAATAACACAAGTTTGACAAGCAGAACTGAAAGCAATAAAATCCAAATTTTTGCAAAGAAAAATAAGGAAAAAGGGCTTCGGAATGATGCCTACTTGGTACTGCAATTCTCAAGTGTTGACAGAGTGTTTCCCAGACAACACCGCTTCTTGTCAATAAGTTACAGGCGGTGGCACCGCGTACTGTCCACTTTGTTCAAGCGATGGCACCACTTCTTGTACACAGCGTAGGAGTGGCTCCCTGTAGATGAGAAAAACACAAGAAGAACGATGGATCAAGTCAAAAACAAACTAGATCAAGGTAAATACTGTTGAATTGAGTATGGAAACAGAGCATAGAAGACTGAAATGACTCAGATCTAAGCAGATCTGGAAGTTTCAAATCCAAACGGAGTCAGTCAGGGAGTAGTTCTAACTGAAGAGAGTTGAAGAAGGAGCCTGGATTCGGACAAGAGTTGAGGAAGATTAGAATGACTGATACACAACTTCTATTCCCCAGCGGCGTCACCAAATTTGTTAGCTGGAATATTTCACCTCATGTGGACAGCAAGGTGTTCAACTGGTTTGAATGGTTCAGATCCAGAACAAATAGAGGACAGAGGTTGAAGACTCTCCCTAGATGTCGTAGATATCTAGAATGCAATGCTTTGATAGTCACCCTGTGTACCTATAATAAGCTCAACATGAAATAGATCAAAGAAACTAGAATATAATCTACTAATCTATGCTAGTGACTAAGGAATCTAGCAACATATATGTGAAATCAAACAACAACAACATATGTGGGACAGAAATAAACTTGCATTAAAGAAATATGAAGAATTTTACAACCAAGCCTTAGTGTTGACATGCATCTCCATGAAACCAAACATTCTCATCCCCATAAGCTCTGACTTTAGCTCTCTCTATGCTCTCCAATTATATGGACCAAGTGATCAATCCAACAGCATAACAATGCCTTCAAAGTTCTCCCTCTCAACCATGGCCATAAGCTTGTATTTATAAGACTAGATCGATAGGGTAGGTTGAGAGATTTGTGGGTGAGGTGGCCTCCAAGATCCTAGGATGGGGGATCTTGAGCTCAACAGACCCACAATAGTAGGGATAAGGGATATCTTAAGGCTTATCATCTAGAAGCCTCGAGAAGCTTCTCTTTTTCCCTTTTTACCTAGGGTGCCATGTTTCTCCTTTAATGACAGAGCGGTTCTGGTAATAACCGCTTATGGACTAAGGGCCATAAGCGATGGCACCACTTGTGGGAAACAGAGTATGGGCGGTGCGAACAAGGGTACCGCATTGGATAAAGGGTCAAGCGCGGTGCTAGAAATTTGTTTGAAAAGATTGACAAATGATATGGGTTTCCACTCCAGAAGCTGGGATTTAGGGCAAGTAGGTATGTCAAATGTCTTATCACATGATGGTGACAGGATTTTGGTATTACACTAAGGCTTGCAACACACGAAGAAAACCCAGCCAAAGGCTTCAAACAATTCCACGTAGGTATTGTTCTATCATCAAGCTGTATGGGATGGTAATCTCACACGGATACTTTTGTAGCCTCTACTGGCTTATGATTGGATTTGATCCACAAAGGATCTGTTTCCCAATTTGGGAAACAAATAAGATGATATAAAGAACAAGAAAACTTAGAACCTAACTAGGACAGGGAACTTGATCTAGATCTAAACTACTCTGAAAAGGATACTGGGTTGATCTGCAGGTGATCCAGAGGTGTAAGAAGATAAGTACTCTTCATTCAATCAACAAAAATGCAAATCAAATTAGAAGCTCATCACTTAATTCACAGCTAATTAATGAAAATCAATTAGTTAGTGACTTAAGATTCTACCATTCTGAATTAACCTGCATAGCACATGTAAGTTGAAAAACAAACATATTATGCTGCTGAATATTGTTGTTCAATTATTCACAAAAATAGATAAAGACAGTTCATAAAATAAATTGTATGAAACTTTATCAATGCATAAATAAATAACAGAGATAAATCTGAGTTAAATAAACACATTTAATAATTGTAAATAATCAACAGCGTTATCTGTCCATTTGAAACAAAGATGATTGAAATCTATTTGAAGAAATTCATTCAGACAAAGACAAGAGATAAGAAATGACAGTACTATATTGATTTGTAGTCCAGTAACAAATTACATAAACCATGTGAACAACCAGAGGTGTTCTCTCAATCTCCTATATTAGTCTTCCTTATTCCAAAAGTCCAAAAGTTAAAAAGTCCCTAATACATTCGAGATCAGCCTCTTAAATAATTATTACAAAAAAATGGATCTCCCCCTAAAGGGGATCAAAACCTAAACAAAACTAATATCCCAAGAAATCTCTCCACATCTTCGAGATACGGAGCAATTCCTCGATATCAAGATAACTAGATGATTCAATGCCAAGCTGGGCATTGCACTTATGATCCTCAATTTCATTCTTAGCCAGTTTATCCCAAATTTGGATAAACAACTTCAAATTGTGATAAATCGACTTGATAACCAACTTGAAACCGTAGGGAACACTGTCGAAATTGCTTGGTAAAATCTGGATGTAAATTCACGCAGGAGAGAAAATTACCATGGTAAAAACAGTAAAAACATCGTAAATAATACCACCATATTTATAATTCATGGGAAATAATATAGACCGTAGGATTAGAGTGAAAAGAACGGTTAGGATCAGGTTTTGTGGGATGCGGGACCAAGCATGAAATTTGAAAACCTTATTAATCATTTTGTAACCCACAATCCGCATTTTGCGGGATGTGAGATGTGGAATCACAAAATAGTGAAAGCTTATTCAATCAGCTCCGCACCCCACACCCCACATTCTGCAGATTGCGGGTTGCGGACATGCGTAAACCAAATGAATAATAAACAAAAACTCTGCAACCCGCATTTTGCAAAATGCGAGATGTGGATATAGTGGATCGATGAAAGCATATCTAAAAAAACTCCCGCATCCCACATTCCGCATTTGCGAGATGCGGGCTGCGGGAAGAGAAAAATTGAAATATTCAATTAAAATATCCCACATTCCACAACTTGCGGATTGCAGGATGCGGGATGACAAAACAATTCCAAGAAAAACCAATCTTTCTGCAACTTAAAACAAACAAATCAAGCATGAATTTTTTGGAAATTTGGTTAAGTTAGGGAATCCCAAGAGTCAACAAAAAATGTAACAGAATCCTACAAGGTTGTGAAGGATCCTACCAAGTTACCTTCATATGTGTGATTGGGATCCTTGTCAAAATAACATGGGATCTGTTGTACCTACAACAAATGGCAACTGGCTGGAAGAACTAGTTATCTATGCAAAACAATAACCCTTTTCCAATGGCAAACTTGTCAGCAAGAGAATGATTAACTCCAAATAAATGTTAACATATTAATGTAACCAACCAAGAATTATCAACATTATTAATGCATTTCCATCCATGGCCATTTTAAAAGATGCAACTCTAATTTAGATGTCATTGGAGTATCGGGATCATTTGCACTCAGGCTGACATAGGCATATAGTTTAAGGTTGAACCTGGGGTCAAAGTTTTACCACTTTGGGTTTTCACACAGGGGCCCCTGAAACTATCCTTTATGATTATATATATATATATATATATATATATATATATATATTTAAGAAATGACAAGCAAGATTTCATTGACATGGGACCACTGCCCCATGTTCTGGTGATTAGTGCCATTCACAACCTTGACTTGGAAACTGAACAAGTCGGCTCGGTAAGGAGACCTCTTGTCTTCCAGTTGTATGGCCGAAAGCAACTATCATGGATTGGGAACCACCTGGTGATAGTTTCAATCCAAAATCAAGCCTGTGATCCTAGTGAGGTTGGCCTTAGATCTGAACCCCTTGTCCTGATGCACAATTCTCTCTCTTGTTTGGGGATGACTGGGTTTTATTTTGTACATGAATTACAAGACACTGCCATGGTTTGGTGTCCATATGTAGGCAACGTTACTCACTAATGCTCTGTTGATCATGAATGAGTCGACTTGTGATAGGATCTCCCATCTTCCAGAGAATTGGAAGCCATCTCCCCATATTAAATGGAAAAGATGTCATTCCACTGAGCACCTATGAACCTAATGAGCTGGCTCGTGATGAGACCCCTCATCTTGTAATCCACATGATAAAAGATATGGCCATGGTTAAATCCCAAAGAATAACACTGACCAGGCTATGAATATTTTCCACAGTGCTCTAATGAGACCTCAGACAGGATGAACCTTTTCCTCCACAACTATCATCATCAAATTAGGGCATGTAGAATATATTAACTTGGATGAGAGAGAATTAATACAAAATTCTGCAAATATGGTTATCATTCAGATATAACTGATCCTGATATGAGTTAGAAAAGATAGAAACTGGAAAATCTGTTTCGGTTGAGAGTATTGAATAGCAAGAAAAACTGATTTCTCATTATTACCAAGGGTGTAGATATTACCAAAAATTACCAATATCAAGCAAATATTCAGAAAATAAAAGGAAAATAACACACCAAACCTATATACAGGGTTGAAACAACCTTTTCAAACAAGTACTTCTTGAGTAGAAAAACATTCACTACATAGGTGTCAACAATGCCTTCCAGTGTTTGTAGTCAAACCGTATAAGGACCAATATTTTCTGTAACAATGAATGGTCCTAGCCCAAGTCGCTGAAACTTGGTGTACTCTTTGTTGTCCTTGTGTTGTTTGTCCCATATCAACACTAAATCTCCCACTGAGAAGTCTCTGTCTGATGAAGATCTCTCATCAAACCATTTCTTAACCAACTGTTGATGTTGGTAGAATTTATTCTTGGCTTTCTCTCTATCCTCTTCTAGCTTGAGCAGAGAATCAATCCTCTACTATAATGGGGAAGAGTCATTATCCTGGATAGATTGGGCCAATTGCAACGAAGGAATGGTGAGATTAGCTGGCAGGACAGCTTATTTGCCATAAACAAGGCAATATGGGGAGTTACCAAGGGCTTCCTTTGGGGTGATTCAATCTACCCAAAGAGCATAATAAAGTTGGACGTGCCAGTTTTTATGATGTGAAGCCACTGTATTTTTATTTGAGGATTCTGCAAGCCCATTTCCCTAAGGATAGTAATTAGCATAAAACTTAAGCTTGATACCCTTTTCAAGGGCATAGCTAGTCAGGTCAATGGATTGGAAGTATGAGGCATTGTCAAAAACAAGATATTCGAGGGTGCCAAACCTGGTGATTATCTTATTTTCAAGAAAGGGAATTACCTGTTTTGTGTTACAAAGTCTTAAAGGGATTTCTTTGACCCACCTCGTAAAATAGTCAGTGGATGTCAAGATGTATTTATGCTGTAATGAGGATACGGGGTTGATGGGTCCGATGAAATCCAACCCCCACTGCTGAAATGGGAATTGGACTGCTACTGGCTACAAGGGGTAAGCAGGTTTCTTAACTTTTCCAGCGCACTTCTGGCAAGGCTCGCATTTTCTAACAAATGAATGAGAATCTCTAAATAGGGTAGGCCAGTAGTATCCTACCTTGATGATTTTATGAGTCATTGTATCACCTGAGAAGTTTCCACCTGCAAGTCCTACATGAAATTGAAATAGGAAATCATCAGTTTGATCTTTTTCCAGACATCTAAGAAACACTCCATCGTAATTCTTCCTAAACAGAACATCATCAATAAGTTGATAAGGCGCTGATTTCAGCCTTAATGCTCTACGTTTTTTGGGATCTAGGGTTTCTGGAGTAAACCCATTATGAAGAAAGAATTTGATGTGATCATACCATTCAGATGCTATAGTTTCAAGTGCATTAACAAAACCTATAGGAGTAGCCTCTTCCTGTTCCCAATCAGTTTGCTGATTTTTCAGGGTCGTTTGACTAGGCAGTGAGCTGACACAAACCTTGTCCTATGACAATGTTTGCAGGCTTGATCTCCAGATCATATTCTTGAAGGGCGTTCATCTAGTGAGCTCTCTTTTCTCCCAACTCCTTTTGGATGAGGACATTGCGAATTGCCGCATAAGGGACAATCACCTTAGTCCTTGACTTCAAAAGATAAGGCCTATAATGTTTTACTGATTTCTCTATTTCTCTACTATGTAGGCATGTTTTTCAACCTGGGAGTAATTGAGTTCAGCTCCTTTCAATGTAGAACTCATGAAGGAAATGGGGATCTCGACGTCCGAATGATTTTGCAATGTTGATACAGCTACATAAGAAAATTCAGTAGAAAACGTATATAATATAAAGTCTTTACTGAAATATGGGGACATAAGAGCAGGTGCTTCTGCTATGGCTTTCTGAGTTTCAATAAATGCATTTTTCTGTTCATCGGACCACTTAAATGGTGTACATCCTTTTTGACTAAAAATTGCATGGGTTTAACCACTCGAGCAAAATTTGGAACGAATATTTGAACAAAATTAATCTTACCAAAGAATGACTGCATTTCCTTTCGAGAGTTAGGAAGAACGATCTTGGAGATTGCTTCAATGCGTTCTGGATCGATGATCATGCCTTCCTTCAAGACTACGAAACCCAACAACTTACCTTCTGTTACTACAAAGATGGACTTCTTGGGATTGAGGGAGATGTCGAATTTCCTGCACCTTTTGAATACCTGTTTTAAACCAGACAAATGATCCTGTCATTTTTTGGAGTAAATGGTAACATCATCTAGGTACAAAATGATAGAATTGTGGATCAAGCCCCTGAATTCTATGTCCATAGCTCTCTAGAATGTGGCTCCTGCATTTATTAGTCCAAACAGAATTTGTCTATATGCGAATGTTCCCCAAGGGGTCCGGAAAGAAATTTTAAGTTGATCATTTGGTGCAACTAGGACTTGGTTGTAGCTAGAAAAACCATCTAGCAGTGAAAACATCTTCGATCTGGCTACTTTATTTAGGATATGCCCCATTGGAGGAACATGATATTTGTCTTTCTCAAAGGCCCGATTGAGATTCCTGAAGTCTACGTAGAGGATGATTTCCCCATTCTTCTTATGAACGGAAACCAAATTAGCTATCCACTTTGTGTGTCTGACGGGAAATATGATCATGGCCGAAAGCAGCTTGTCGAGTTCTTCCTTGACAAAAGGATCCAGACTGGGGTGCATTTTCCTCAATTTCTGCTGATATGGTTTTACCTCAGATTTCATGGGGATGCTATGATACATGACGGTAGTATCGAAAGTCCCGATTTCATTGTATGTCCAGGAAAAAACATCTTTAAATTCCGTGCACAGTTTGATAAAACTTCTTCTTTTGTCACGGGAACAATGTATTCCAATATTGATAAATCGAGGTTCATGCTCTGTTCCCAAGTTGACAAGGGTGTGATTCAAGGTTGAGTTTTGAGTCTTGTAGTTGATGGTCTATCTGAATTTATCTTGTAAATCATAGAACTTATCCAGGCTGATGACAGACTTGGGGATGATGTTGGAAGGATCAGATAGAGACTTCTCATGATCAGCTTCATCGATAGCCATACCCTTGAAGGTATTTTGGGCTAAGAGGAAGTCAAGTATTTGATGGTCATCATCAAACACCTTCCAACATGTGACATTGTCGGGTATAGAGGGTCTGTACATCAATTCTATAGAGAAGGTTTTTGGAGACAAGCCTTCAGGTGGGATTAGTCTAGATGCAGTATTGGCTACCATATCTGCGTCAAAGTTCTGTGATCTAGGAACAGATTTAATATTAAATGTTGAGAAAGAATTAGTCATATCTTGGATTAATCTTTGGTAATTAACTAGACGTGGAGATAGAAAATGTATATGATTCCGTACCTGTTTCACAATTATTTCAGAGTCTCCTACGCATTCAATTTCCTTCGCTCCCATATCAATATCTTTCCTGAGTCCTTGGACTAAAGCCTCGTACTCAGCCACGCTATTGGTACATTCAAATTCCAACCTGCATGAGATCATGGTTTTGATCCCTTTAGGATCAATAAGTACACATCATGCGCCTGCTCCCTCCTTTGATCTGGAGCCATCAAAAAACAAAGTCCAAACTATGGGATCAATCTTGAAATTGGTATTTACATTATATACATTATGAACAATAGTGCTATAGAATGGGACAGATGTAAGATGAGTTATCTGAGAGTGTTTCTGCTCATTCTCCACTGGTGTAGCATCAGCAGGCAAGTCTCCAAAGAAAGTATTAGATGTGAAATGTTCAATTTGATTGTTAAAGAAGGATACAGGTTTGTTACAACCGTCAAGATCAGTTACAGTTTGTTTCATGAATGGTTCTCTGTCAACTTTCAGCTTGTTAGGCTTCCCATTAAGAGGCAACCACAAGTGGGACCAATCAGTAGCAAAGTAACCTTTAAGTTTCTCTGACCAATATCGACTCAACCACATACTGTAATTATCTGGAATATATGCAATCACAATATTGATAGTTTGATGAATCCTAGGATCTACGGATAGTCTAAGAAGAACAATCCTCAGCCTCCCCACAACTTTAACCTTGGATCTATATAATTGCACAATTTGAATAGGATAGGTTTCCCAGGTGGCATTGAGTTTCTTGCACACAGAAAGGAGCATAACATTGGATGAAGCACCTGATTCTACCATACATTTATGCACGTTCTTGTTAAATATTTCAAAGGTAAGTAAGAAGAGAGGAGTGCCCTTGCTTCTCGGTTTTTGATGGTTTGGTTGGGGAGCAGAATAAAAATTATTATTTTGAACTTATCAGGGTTTTTTATGATCATGCTTTTGGGTAAGGAATCCCTTATGGAAGGTATTTTGAGAAGATCAAATAAAGATATGTTTGCTTTGACTCTTTTAAGGTCCTCGGCTAAGTTGTATTCTGGTTGATCAGGAATGAGGGTGTCCTTCTGGGCTTGAGTCTTACCTTTGCTAGGGGTCTGTGCCGGAGGAGATGATTCCTGGGGGGGTGGCCCTTTAGACCTGGTATTGTGTGTGTGTTGTAGGTTAAAAACCATGTCAAGTTCTTCTTATCCTTCTTCTTCTGAAAAGAAGCTCACAGAGATGACCTCCTGGTCATCTTCCTCTTCCTCTTGGGGAGGTTACGAATTTTGAGTAGACTGATCTTCGGAGGGTTCTAGAATGTATGGTGTTCCTGCAGCTAAGGATTTCAAGAGAGAGAAGATCTCTTCTGAGGTGAACCCTTCACTGGGATTTGGAGGTGGTGGATTCTGAGGAGGTTGATTTGGCCTCCTAAAAGGTGGCCTATTGAATCCCCTATTGTTTGATTGATTTTCATTGTTTGTCTTCTTGAGATCTACCATATCGTTATACATTCTTTTAAGTAGCTTCTTCACTTCACTCATATTGAACGGATCTTGACTGGTAGTAGTAGGTTTAGGGGAACTGTCAATTTTCCTGCGTGAGGTAGACGCTTGCTCATATGTGGTGTCAGGGTTGTCTTTGAGACAGAACATGTCCCTTTCGACTTGGATGGATTTGGAGAAGGCATGTTACAAGGACTCTTTGTGAGCCCTTTTGACCCACATGGCTATTTGGGTTGGGAGACCCTTAATATAGTATGCTACCAGTAATTCCTCAAAGGAAGTACCATATTTGGGATCCTGTTCTTTAAATACAAAAACTGGTGATTGTAATCTTTGACTCTTTCTTTACCCTTATTTTTCATGGAAGAGAGCTCTATGACCAACTCCTCTGGGTTTTTGTCATCCCCAAAATTTTGAGTGAAGAGAATAGAAAACACATCCCACAATGGGATGGAGCTAGCTTCTAAGGAAAAGTACAAGGTAGAAGCCTTTCCCTCAAATGTGTAAGGGAACAGTCTACAAACCACATCTTCATGTATGACGTTCCTAAGTCTGATGGCTTGCATGAAGGATTTGATGTGGTCTTCCATGGGTATTTTGTCATCTTGATTAAATTTTGGAAGCTACTTCTCGGGGTTTTTAGGCAACCTATGTTGGTCGCCTAAGACAGACACATCATCCCCATCTAACCATGGCATGTTGTGATGTTTGTCGGCCATAGGGACAGATTACGCTCGGAGGAATCTGAAGATTCAGAATCCAATGATTCATCTGAGGAAGATGAAGAAGAGGGAGGAGATGTGGGGGGGGGGTCCTCCTACTCGGATGCTATGTTGAGGAGTCATTGAATCCTGAAAAAGAGAACCTAAATCAAAACCAAGAGTGGATGGTTCACTAAAAAGGTCGTGATGCCTCTCAACGTTTTGGTCACCTGGACTTAGGCTATGTTGATTATCATTTTGGGGAGGATCCTGGGTGGGATTTCCTTTAGAAAATCGCCTTTGAATATCAACAAAGTTGTGGGAATTACCCTTCAACATTTGTTCAATTGTGATGGGTCCTAGGATGGGTGATATGAGAACGTATCTGTCTGATTGGGTAGTCTGTTATTGTTTAGGGGTAACAAGGACAATGTCAGAACCTTGTGTTATTTGTTCCCTTGATGTAGATGCAGGAGCATGACTACGAGTGATGATCAGATCTCTTGCTAGAGGAGGTGTATGAGTATTTTGTTTAGGCATGATGTGTTGGCCCTCCTTCTAGCGCCATTTGTTGAAGCCCCAACTATGTCTGTGGATGGTTAGGGTGTCTAACACTTCCAAAACACGAAGAAAACCCATCCAAAGGCTTCAAACAATCCCACACAAGTATGTTTCTATCCTCGATCTATTTGGGATGGTAATCTCCCACGGATACTTTTGTAGCCTCCGTTGGCTTATGATTGGATTTGATCCACAGAGGATCTGTTTCCCAATTTGGGAAACAAAGCAGATGATACAAAGAACAGGAAAACTTAGAACCTAACTAGGACATGGAACCTGATCTAGATCTAAACTACTCTAAAGAGGATATTGGGTTGATCTGCAGGTGAACCAGATGTGTAAGCAGATAAATACTCTTCATTCAATCAACAAAAATTCAAATTAAATTAGAAGCTCATCACTTAATTCACAGCTAATTAGTGAAAATCAATTAGTTGTGACTTAAGATTCTATCATTCTGAATTAACCTGCATAGCACATGTAAGTTGAAAAACAAATATATTATGCTGCTGAATATTACTCTTCAATTATTCATAGAAATAGATAAAGACTGTTCATAAAATAAATTATATGAAACTTTATCAATGCATAAATAAATAACGAAGATAAATCTGAGTTAAATAAACACATTTAATAATTGTAAATAATCAACAGCGTTATCTGTCCATTTGAAACAAAGAAGATTGAAATATGTTTGAAGAAATTCATTCAAACAAATACAAGATATAATAAATGACAGTACTGTATTGATTTGTAGTCCAATAACAAATTACATAAACCATGTGAACAACCAGAGGTGTTCTCTCAATCTCATGTATCAGTCTTCCTTCTTCCAAAAGTCCAAAAGTTAAAAAGTCCCTAATACATTCGAGATCACCCTCTTAAATAATTATTACAAAAAATGCATCTCCCCCTAAAGGGGATCAAAGCCTAAACAAAGCTAATATCGCAAGGAATATCTCCACATCTTCCAGATACGAAGCTTTTCCTCGATATCAGGGTAACTAGCTAATTCAATGCCAAGCTGGGCATTGCACTTATGATCCTCAATTTCATTCTCAACCAGTTTATCCCAAAATTGTATAAAGATGTGGATCTTTTTCTCCATCGCAAATGGTTGTCTGATCAACTGCTCTACATCATGGATGCTAATGTGGTCAAGTTTCTTGATCTTTTCCTCTCCCTCATCCGGTCATTGCTCCACTTTCTCAATCATCAATCCAAGTGGACATGCCTTTTCAATCAACACAATTGCAGGAAAGGAAAAATCATCCATAATGTTGTCAACTGCATACCATCTTTTGCTGCAAATGGCCTGTTCTTTCTTTATGGCTTCAGCCATTGTCTCATCTAGGTCTTCCCAGGCTCTCAAGATAGTCCTATTACTCTTAAACTAGAATTTAGTGAGCAAAGTGACATTATCTGGCTTATCTTTCATGTACCTTTGCCAGTCTACTACTTCATCATAAGCCTTCGAGGCTTGTTGTCTCTTCTCAACTAAGTGTTCCAGAAAAACAAACATCTTTCCAAACATTGTGTGAGTTTCAAATTTATTATCTAGAGTTTTAAATAACTCACAAACCAAATAATAATGTTCCTTATGGGTTTGAATGGCAAGCTCTTTAAATTCTTCTTGGGAAAACTTAAAATATGAAGACGAAGTTGCATCTTCACACTGTCTTTCTAACAATGCAACCTTCTGAACCAAAGTGACATTGACAGTCCTTTCTCTTTGCAGTTCTTTGTTGAGGGAAACATTCATCTCTTGAAGTTCATCACACCTGTTCTCATGTTTCCTTTTAAGTTGCACCAACTCCTTTTTTAGTCTAACAATTTATGCTTTCTGTTTGTCAAATTCTTGGTTCAAAGTGTTTACAGCATCAAAATTGGCTCCTATAAAATCCCCTAAGACAAATTCAGCATTAGTCGCATATGCCTACGGGTCACTTGATTGATGTGTCCACACAATATCATTTGCAACAAACATGTCCATATAACTCTGATCCATGTTCCTCTTCCTACCTTTCTTCACCACTGATCTATCAGCTTTGCTATACCAATATTCTCCAAGGGATACCAAAAAATCTTCATTGAATTCTTCCCTCATCTCAGTAATGGGGGGTATACTAATGCCTGTGGATATTAGAGAAGTGGTTTGAGTTGTGGTGTGAGAAGGTATAGCCATAGTAATAGGAGAAGTGGATGGAGAAGGGCTAACATTCTGAGCAGGAATTACTTTAGGAGCTGAAGAAATGTTAGGAATTGAAGTTTCAACTAATGAAACTTGCAAAGTAGTGGTCTTGAGTGATGATGATGAAACTGCTAAATTTTTCTCAGTCATAGGGGATGACACTGAGCTGAATGAAGGGATATGTAATGGAATCTTCAAAACTGGAGGTACATCAGATGAAGGAATGGGCATATCTACAGAAATAGCTGTAACAGATTCAAGTAGACAAGTATCATTTTGATAAAGCTGAGTCATGAAAGGTGTCACAGTAGAACTAGAAGATAATGAAGATAAATCTATTATTGATGAGATAAGTAAAGCAAAAGGGGAAGGGCCAGATTGAGAAGAAAGTTGAGATTGGCCAGATTGAGAAGAAAGTTGAGATTGTAAGGGGGGTGATGAAGTCTTGTCATTGCTACCATTGGTGGAATTAAGTAAATCATCACCATTGCCAACTTCAACACTCACAGGCACCGAGGAAACCCTCTCATCTTCTTCCTCTGAATGAGTCAAGTCTATAGTAGAGGCAGCAACAGATGAAATTAAATATTGTAGCCATTTGAGAGGTTTTTTCCGTTCGATATATGCTAGAACATATTGAGTATTTTCAACCACAGTGGTCACCTGAGCATCTTCAGCTAGCTGAGAGGTTGCAACTTCATGAGTGTCTAGTGCTGAAGTCATCTTGCTTAGACTCTGTTTGATCTACTCTGAGGTGTGCAAATAGGCCTTGACCTATTTTTCTACAGATGTCAGGGAAACTTCTTCCATGGGAGCTTTCCCTTTACCTGTGTCTGAACTGGGTTCTGTGGATGCATTGGTGGATGCCAGAGCCTCCTTTGCCACAGCTTTAGCTTCCCTACTTTCCCTATCTTTTATTACCTTTTCCTGGATGTCTAATTCCATGGACCTGTAATGTTGGACTCTGTCCCTAACTTACTTTTGGTATTGCAATATATGACTCTGTTCTTCCTTGCTTTAGATCTCGCCAAGACTTCAGAAAAGGTGTTGACTCCCTGATAAATGGAATCATCTGGAATCTCTTCATGAACATATCTTGTTTTAAAATGGTTCTGCCTAAGGTGGAGGTCAACAATCCCTTTGGGATCATGCTACCTTTTACTAGCAAATCCAAGCTTGAGTGACACTATGTGGTCACTAAGCTCAGATGCCCAAGTAGATGTAGGTATTCTCAAAGACCTAAGGCTTATAGAAACTTGGGCCAAACCTTCCTCTTAGGTGCAGCACATTTTTTGTAAATCCCTTCTGTGACTGTTTGAAATGAAATCTCGTCAAGCACCAACCTATCTGGAACGACCTTAGGAAACATATGAGCAACATTTATACCAAAAACCCTGATATAGGTGAATGATTCACCGACATACCAATCTCCCATGGTGGCTATTAGGGCTTTAGCTTCAGGTGAAAATCCAGGAGCTTCCTTGTTAAAAATCGGGAAGTAGACCTGGCTGAGGATACTCTCACATATATCATAAAACTTGGTTACATAATTTTTTTACCATAGATTAGAATGATAAATATGCACAGGCAGGGCTGGTAATTCCCAAATCCATTCCATATTGGGGAAGCGGAATTCAGCACAAAAGATATCCACAATGAAGGCAAAAAGATAAAAGTTGGGCTTCTTTGTTGCAGTGGCTTTCTGGAACTCGTGTATGGAATTTTTGAGTTCAAGTGAGAGGATTGAAGCCCAAGGGAAGGATTCACTCATATTTATGACGTGGTGAGCAATGGGGGGCATTCTTTCTTGAAGTAAGAACAGTTGGGGAGACCATAAATCCTGCATAAAATTGCTGCAAGCAGGGAATAAGGTTCTTTGAACCATTCAATAGGGTAAATGTCATCTTTTATCTGGGAGAACTTGCCTGGTTTTGCCATCCAGGATTTCAGCATTTGGTCGAAATTGAACCTAGACTTAGCAGCATTAATAAATTCTGCATCAAGGAGATGCATGAAAGGTTTAAGGGCATAAATTTTTGCAAAGGTTTCAGAGTGAAAATTGGCCAATTGCGTTCCAATACTAGTGTTAAATGAATGGTCTTTTAGGTTACCGTGGTCTATAATCCATCTAACTGCATCGTTATAAGGGAGGACGGTCGGTCTAGCAGCAATCATATGAAGGTCAGAGTCCATAATTCTCTCATAAATGAGTTGATTACTCTGGAAGTCTGAAAGATCATTATTATCAAAGATGGAATAAACCTGTAACCAATCCAACTGGTAGGTTTCAGACTCTCAGCCATTGGTGTCAAAAAAGACACCAAAGTTTGGGTATTTCGTAAACATGTCTTTCTGAGGTTTTTGCTCTTGGTAATACGAGGTAATTTAGATGTTTCCATGTCCTGTTTAGTGCTAACACCAATAATTAAATCAAATTATGAAGGAAACACAGTAAGCAACTTCAAATTGTGAGAAAATGACTTGATAACCAACCTGAAACCGTAGCGAACACTGTCGAAATTGCTTGGTAAAATCTGGATGTAAATTCATGTAGGAGAGAAAATTACCATGGTAAAAACAGTGAAAACATAAATAAGACCACCATATTTATAATTCATGGGAAATCATACATACCATAGGATTAGAGTGAAAAGAATGGTTAGGATCAAGTTTTGCAGGATGTGGGACCAAGCATGAAATTCAAAAACCTTATTAATCATCCTGTAACCCGCATTCCGCATTTTGCAGGATGCAGGATGCGGAATCACAAAATAGTGAAAGCTTATTCAATCAGCTCTGCACCCCACATTCCGCATTTTGCGGAATGCGGGTTGCGGACACACAAACCAAACGTTAATAAAGGAAAACTATACAACCCGCATTCCGCAAAACGCAGGTTGCAGGATGCGGGATGACAAAACAATTCCAAACAAAACCAATCTTTCTGCAGCTGAAAACAAACAAATCAAGCATGAATTTTTTGGAAATTTGGTTCAATTAGGGAATACCAAGAGTCAACAAAAAATGTAACTGAAGCCTACAAGGTCATGAAGGATCCTACCAAGTTACCTTCATATGTGTGATTGGGATCCCATGTCAAAATAACATGGGATCTGTTGTACCTACAACAAGAAGTAAAGTTTACACATAGTGTTTGTAAATTGCTTCCAAATATGATGTCATCTACATAAACAACAATAATTACCATATTTTCATCTTCAATTTTTAAGTAGAGATTACTTTCAGTGACACCTCTCTTAAATCCTTGTTGTTTTAAATAGTCACTCTAGCCTTGAAAACCAAGCCCTTGGAGCTTGTTTGAGATCATAGACTATCTTTTTCAGTTTGCAAACATAGTCTTTATTTTCTGATAATAGGAAACCTTCAGGTTGTCCAATATAAACCTCTTCTTCTATTTTTCCATTCAAAAACACAGACTTAACATCGATTTCATAAAATTTAAAGTTTTTATTGCATGAGAGTGCTAGAAACATCCTAATTGCTTCAAGTCTTTCCACAAGAGCATAAGTTTATTCAAAATCAATCCCTTCTACCTGAGCATACCCTTTACATACTAATATTTCCTTGTTCCTTATCACTTGACCATCCTGACTGGATTTGTTCTTGAAAACCCATTTGGTCCCTATAACATTCTTATCTTTAGGTCTTGGGACAAGTTCTAAGGTCTCGTTTTTCGCAATCTGATCTAATTCTTCATTCATGGCTTTGACCCATTCATTATTCTTTCTTTCTTTTGTAAAATTCTTAGGTTCCACTATTGAGAGTAGGGTTTGTTCATTAAATGTTAGTTGCCTCCTTGCACTGACTCCAACATTTTTATCACCTATGATCTATGTTTCTGGATGATTCTTTTCTATCCTTCTAGATGGATATTTTGTATCAGGTCTTGGGGAGTCTTCTTCACTTCCATGTGTATCTTGTTTTTATATTCCTTCTTCTTCTTCATGACTACTTTCGTCCTCTTACAACTCTTCATTTTTTTCATTATTTGTATTTTCAACACTGTCATGACTTCTTTCTCTTCTTGGTTTTATATCATCTACTCTTACATCTACACTTTCTAAAATCTTGTGTAACCTTTTATTGTAACATCTATATTCTTTCTTGGTGGATGAATACCCTAGAAATATTCCTTCATCAGTCCTAGATTCAAACTTGCCATGGTCATCCTCGTTCCTTTTAATGTAACAGTTACTGCCAAATACTTTGAAATATTTGACAGTTGTAGGTCTTCCATACCATAGTTCATAAAGGGTCTTGTCCTTATTCACTCTGCTTTGTCCTCTATTAAATATATAGACAACTGTGTATATTGCTTCTTTCCAATATGCATCTAACAACTTTGCTTCATTTAGCATTGTTCTGTAAGCCTCTTGGGTTGTTCTATTTTTACTTTCGACGATGTCATTTTGTTGAGCAGTTTTTGTAGCTGAAAATTGTCTCTTAATTCAATGTGTCTCACAAAACTCAATGAAATCATTTGAATTAAACTCTCCCCCATTGTCGGATCTAAGACATTTGATTTTCACAAGTGTCTCATTTTCAACCATTGCTTTGAATATTTTGAACGTCTCAAAGGCTTATGATTTTTCTTTGAGAAATGTCACCCAATTCATCCTTGTGTAATCATTAAAGAGCAACATGAAATAATATTCCCCCTACATGCTTTTAGTTCTTGTTGGTCCACAGAGATCTGTGTGCACTATTTCCAGAGGGTATGAGGTCATATGTTCTTTTGTTTTAAAATTGGATCTAGTTTTCTTCCCATGTTGACAATGTTTACAAACTAAGTTAAGAGGTTTTACAATTTTAGGAAAGTCTCTTACAACTTCCTTCTTACTTATTCTGAAAATATTGTCAAAGTTTAAATGTCCCAACCTTCTGATCCATAACCAACTTTCATCAACCACACTTAAGTAACACTGATTTTCATTTTCTAGGATGTACACATTGTTTGAATTTCTTATAGCCATGCAAACAACTCTTTCCGATTTCTTTTCCTAATTTCACATTTCTCTGAGTCAAAAATTGTGGGGAACCTCCTGCAATGAACAATCAAAATGCACGATATAACATAAATATTGGAGCACAAAAGAGATTTTATTGATTGCGTGCCACTTCGAGGGGGCAACCTCCTTTGAGCAAGCTCAATACAAAATAACTCTTCGATGCTTTCATTATCCTCAACACATACTTATATACTAAGTCTAATCTAAACAACTATTACCCCCCACGAATGTGGGATAATGCAACATAATAACTAGACAACTTAACAACTATTACTTACTCCCCATGAATGTGGGATAATACAACATACTGATGGGACAACTTACAAAGCATATGCGTCTGATAAAATATAGTAACAAAATAAAGAGGAGGGTTGACACAGTTTCTTAACATCCCCTCCCTCTTAAAAAAAATCTTTGTCCTCAGAGCTTTAGATGTGGAAACAGTTGTTGAATCTGAAAGAGCGGTTCCCATGTAGCATCCTCTGGTTGCAAGTTGTGGCACTAAATTAAGACCTCTATGATGGACCGAGAGCGAAGCTGACAAGTGCGCTTATTGAGGATGGCTGCTGGATCTGAAATGATGGATCCTTCACTATCCCTTTCTGGTAAAACAATTTATGCTTTGATGTTGGTACCAATCACTTGTTGAATGTGAGAAGAAGGAGAAAGTGCCAATTTATAAGCAACAAACCCAATATTCTAAATAATTGTATATGGACGAGAGATCTTTGTAGTGAGCATTTGATTCCCATTGAGTTTCAAGGAGGATTGCTTGTAATCCTGCAGACGAAGAAAAAACATGTCATCGACTTGAAAAGTGCGCTCAGAACGATGTTGATCGGCTTGGTGTTTCATGTGGGTTCTGGCCATGTGAATATTGTCCTGCAGACGGTGAAGAATCTAATGTCCATTTCAAAGAACCATGTCAACGGCTTGAACTGGTGAACTATTGGGGGTGTATGGAAGGAGTACTGGAGGTGTGTGACCATAAACTGCTTCATATGGATTCATTTGATATGTAGTATGGTAGGAAGTATTGTACCACCATTCAGTGAGAGGGAGACACTTTGCCCACAGATGTTGTTCTTCAGAGGTGAAACAATGAAGATAAGTTTCTCAATAGTTGTTGATGACTTCGTTCGGACCATCTATTGGTGGGTGATAAACTGAACTCATATTCAGTTTGGTGTCAATAAGGATGAAATGACTTGTGAAAGGTGCGTTGTAGTCTGAGACAATGGAAGAAGAGATTCCATGAAGAAGGAATATCTTGTCCATGAAAATTTGTGCGATTGAGGAGGTCGTATATGGAGGTCTGAGAGCACAAAAATGATGAGATTTGGAGAGTTGATCAACCACAACCAAGATTACGGTCTTCCCTCCATATTTAGGGAGCCCATCAATGAAATCCATCGAAATATGTGTCCAAATCCTTATAGGGATGGGCAAAGGTTCGAGCAATCCGGAAAGGAGTGTAGTTTCACCTTGGTGGCGCTGACAAGGAGCACATTTGGAAACCATCTATTGAATTTCTTATTTCATTCCCTTCCAAAATAAGTGACATCATGCCCTCTCATATGTTTTCATGAACCTAGAGTGCCCTGCCGATGGAGAAGCATGGAGTTCATAAAAGACTGCATGTTTAATATCTGTGCTCTGGGGAAGCACCAGACGACCCTTGTATCTCAGAGAAGAGCCGTCCCAAGAGAAAGGTGGTACCAAGAAGGGTTACTGGCCAACGGTTGGATGATTTCAGATAATGAGGATTCATTGACATAGCCTTGCTGAACAGAGTGTAACCAAGTTGGAATAGGCAGAGAAATAACTGAAAGAGAAACATGGGCATCAAATGTGTGGAAAAGAGCATCCACCACAAGATTTTCTTGACCCTTCTTATAGTCATAATCCCTGAGTTTGCTAACCCATTTCTATTGTGTTGGGGATGAGACCTGTTGTTCCAGGAAATATTTCAAACTCTGGTGATCCGTCTTGATGCCGAAAGGATTCTCTAAGAGGGATGGCCACCACTTTTGTACTATGTGCAAAATAGTCATCATTTCCTTCTCATATGTAGAGGTGGATAAATTCTTTCCAGAAAGGGATTTTTCGATGAATGCAATGGGATGTTCATATTGAAAGAGGACAACCCCAAGTCCATTGTCGTAAGAATCACTCTCAAGAGTGAAGGGCTTGGAAAAATCAGGAATCTGAAGAGTGTATTGGAATGAAAGATCCAATGGAGTAGTTGAGACTGTTGAAGGTTGCATCTGAATGAAATGGAGCTGAGCAATGATACCATGTGAATTCGTCTTAAGGAGATTTTCCATGCAATGGGAACTAATAATGCTGAGAGAACCTAGTTGTAAGCCATTGAATGTGTGTTTGTTCCCATTGACTAAAAATTGCAGCCACAGTTCAGCAAAATCCCATAAGATGGGTCCAAGTGTGCATAACCATTGAGTTCCCAAAATCACATCACATCCTCCTAGAGGCATGACAAACATGTTAGAGTGCAAGTTATAATCTCTAATAGAGATACACACATTGTGACACTTTCCTTTGCAAGGTAAGATGCTCCCATTAGCAACCATGACTTGAAAGATGGAGCAAGGATGGACAAAACTATCAGCTTGTTTGGAAATCTGAGGATCAATGAAGTTATTGGTGCTACCAGAATCAATGAGTATTGTAAGAGGAATCTTCTTGAAGAAACCCTTGACTTGCATGGTGTGTGGGGTGGTGACTACGGCTAATGCATGGAGAGATATCTCTGGGTGTTCATCATGAGAATGAGGGTCAACATGCAGCTGATGAATGGCGACCTGATTTTCTACCGGATCCTGAGCAGCTTCATAAATTTCAAGTGCAGGCAGAGAAACCACATCCAAGAGATAGGGATTTTGTTTAGTGCATTGATTTCCTTAGTGAATTTCCCATCACAATTATAACAAAGTCCTTTTTCCCTACGTGCCTGCATCTTGGCTTTAGACAAATGCTTGATAGGAGTGGATCTAAGAGTTGGAGGGATTGGACATCTTTGGAAAACCATATTGCTGAATGGAACAAAAGTGTATTTGGGGCGTTGCTAAGCCCTGATCTTGTCCTCTGCCAACTTAGCCAACCCTAGGATTTCCAAGATTGTGTTGGGATAGAACATGTTAACCTCATATCGAATTGTAGGCTTAAGACCACTAATAAAACAACTCATGTAGAATGCATCAGAAAATCCTTCTATGCACTTGACTAATTTCTCAAATTTTGTCTGATACTCTCTCACAGTTCCAGTCTGGAAAAATTGGGTGAGTGCTCCTGTGAATTCATCAAAACCACTAGGGGCAAATCGATGCAAAAGGAGTTGGCCAAAATCTGTCCATTGGGGCTCTTCATGATCCTTGTTGTACCAACAGAACCATTGAAGGGCTTCATGTTCCAAATGAAATGATGCAAGTGGGACTTTGGTGTGACATCAAAAGTGTTATGCATATTAAAGTATTGTTCTACCTTGTGTATCCATCCACTTGGATCATCACCATTGAAGAGAGGGAATTCAATATTTGGCCTACAAAAGTTGCTGGAAGCAGAGAACGCAGTGCCGACAGATGACTCAGGCTGTTGCCGGTTGCTCATGGTTGAATACTGAAGATGGAGGTCGAGAAACATTTGATCCAGATCTTCGAGTTTGGCCTTGAGGGTCACAAATTCTTCTTCCATTTATCTATTTGCTCCTACGCGGGTGACACCTAGAAGCAAGTTTTTTTTTTTATAACTCAGAAATGGGTGAAAAAACAAAAACAAAGAGGGTTTTAGAAAAGGAAAATTTTGAGTTCAGAAAAACACGAGTGGGTAACTAAGTTGTGGACACTTTCTGAAGGACAAGGAAACAAAAAATGTGAAGTTCAGAAGCGGGGTGAAAAAGGGAGATGGAATTTCGGGCTTCGAGAAGTGGACTTGGGATAGGGTCCTCAATGAATGAAATATGTAGAATGGAATGATAGGGGTTACAGTGAATTTTCAAGAGAAATGGAGCTAAATCAAGGAATATATGGCTTAAAACTTCTTTTTTTCTTTTTTTTTGCCTAGAAGAAATGATCTGTGGTGGTGCTAGAAAGCTGTGCTTTATCAACTTGAATTGGAGTAAATGATTTGTGACTAGTCTGGAATTCTGCATGTTATCAACTGTAAATAGATATGGACCACAGGTATATTCGGTTTCCTAATGGTTCAAAGGTAGTCACTCGGCCACCAAGGCTATCTCGGGCTTGAGTATTGGGGCAGTACCCCTCACTTCACGGCGCAGGTAAAACTGCTAACCGCTTGGCCAAAAACGATAGCTCTTTGGTTTTCCTCATGGATGGAAATCTAGTCAATCTGATGGGGTTCGTTTTCCTTTTCGCTTGGCAAGTCCTCTCAATGGCCAACTACTTCAGGGTTCCTGTGGTACTCCTCATAATGAGTTTTAGGGCTATGCCCAAGTACTTCCCACAGTTAAGTGGATAGGGTGTATTCCCTGATCCAAATGAAAAATACAGCTGCAAGAAGAAGAACTACTGCAATAATCACAGTGCCAAAAAAATGTGGCAGAAATTCCACCCAATGCTCAAAAACCCGTAATTAGAGCTGGGGTTTTGAGACTAAAACTTTTAAAATGGGCATAACCCAATCTATATTGCTCAGAATCACTATTATATATTGTTTTTGGAACTAGAACAACCACTCTGCTTCTACCCATGAAATCGGAATAGAAATCTAGGCACCCGGTCAAAAGATTTTCGCTCTGCAATTTCCGCGGCCGTCACCGAAATTCTGAAAAATTGCTAATTTTAAATCCGCAATATTTAGAACTCCAAATGAGATGATTTTTTTTTTGAAACTGCATATTTTTTAAAGAGGAATTCAAATATGCAACCTATTTTTTCTAATTCTATGTAGAAAGTTTCATAAATTGATCTGAAAGTCACTGCCTAATTTTTCCCTTTTTTTTTAAAAGAAAAAAAAATTCTCCACTTGTGCCAAGGAAAGTGCTCTGATACCAAATGTGGAGAGCCTCCTGCAATGAACAATCAAAATGCACGATATAAAATAAATATTGGAGCACAAAAGAGATTTTATTGATCGCAGGCCACTTCGAAGGGGCAACCTCCTTTAAGCAAGCTCATTACAAAATAACTCTTCGATGCTTTCATTAGCCTCAACACATACTTATATACTAAGTCTAATACAAACAAATATTACCCCCCATGAATGTGGGACAATGCAACATAATAACTAGACAACTTAACAACTATTACTTACTCCCCATGAATGTGGGATAATACAACATACTGATGCGACGAATTACAAGGCATATGCGTCTGATAAAATATACTAACAAAATAAAAAGGAGGGTTGAAAAGGGTTCTTAACAAAAATGCAGATGTGCCCTTGATCACATGTTTGACTTACACTGAGGCAATTAGGCTTGATATTTTCTACTAGTAATACATTTTCTTCTTTGATCTTGTTATTAACAACAGTTGTTCGTTTGCCAATTATCTTGGAAGACAAATTGTCTCCAAAAATGAATTTACCCTTATTATCTTTTAGTGTTATGAATTTGTTTGGGTCACCGTTCATATGTTTTGAACACCCACTGTCCAAATTCCATAGGTTTTTATTTTATGTTGCACATAGAGCAATCATGGAACTTCCCTTTTCTTCGTTTTCCCTCCAATACTTCTTTTGTTTTGTGTCTTGAGACTTAATTGCAACATTCTTCCTTGTAGGAGTCATTAGTTTACAATCTCTTGCCATATTTCCATGGTTATTATATTTGTAACACTTTATGTCATATTTTTGAAGAAGTGTAAAAAGGTTATGATTTTCTTTTGTTTTATTACTTGGTAACTTCTTCTTGTATTCAGGAACCTTCCCATTAGCTCTGTAATTGAAGGCTTTATGACCAAAGTTATTATAGGAGTAACAGTGACCTAAAAAGATATGCAGATATCTATTTGGTCTTTTGGGGAAGATATTATTTATGTTTTTATCTTGAGAGTTTAGGGCAGCTTTATTTCTCTCTTCCTTTTTAACTGGTCTCTTTAGTACTTCAGCATAGCTTTTCTTGTTTCCACCGTGATTAGTGAAAGAGAAAATTTCTGGTTTCTTTTCTTTGTTAAAACCCAAACCAGATCTATCATTTGATGATCTTTGGCTATTCAGGATGTTATCTAGAATCCTTGATCTATTCTCAAACTTTAATTTGATAGATCCTTCATCAAGATTTTTCTTGAATTGTATGATCTCTTCTTCAAGTTTCTCATATTCTTGTATTCTTCTTTTGAGTTGTAGGATTAGGTCCTCCTCAGTTATTTTGGCATCTAGAAGTTTAACTTCCATCTCACTAATGATATGACTTGATTGTTTGTTATTTTTCCTGCATTTCTCAAGTTCTTCAAGAGCGCTAACAAGTTCATCTCTTAAGTCTACTTATCCTTCTACATCTGATTCATTATTTGAATATTGAGTATCTCAACCCATGAATAGAATTTTAGTTTCTTCAAATTCACTTGTATATGCATCCTCACTATCTTCCATGGTGTAAACAATTTTCTATTTCTCATAGGACTTTTTCTTGTTTCATGTTTTACCCTTTTTAAATTTTGACGTTTCTCTCTGGTCCTTATCATCTTGTTTAGGGTAAGTACATTTTGAAGAAAAATATCCAATTCTTCAAAAGTTAAAACATTTCAGGGGTAACTTTCCTTTATATTTTCCAGTACCTCTCTCAAGTTTTTTAATAAACAAAGCTTCTTCATCATCTAGGTTCTCTGATTGTTTTTGGGATGAGGCTTTAAATGTTGCTTCTTTTATTGAGGATTCATTTAGTCCCGTTCTCATCTCATATGCAGTCAGGATTCCATGTAGTTCATCTACTGTCACAAGGTCAAGATCATCTTGTTCTTCTAGGGTGGATACTTTTGAGTCATACTTAATTGGAAATGATCTTAGTACCTTGCTAACCATTTATCTTTCTTTTAATTTCCCTCCAAGACCTCTAATAGCATTGACAACCTCATCTACTCTTAGAAGATATTCCCCAATGTTTTCTTATTCTTTAATTTTAAGGCTCTCAAACTGCCCTCTGTATGTCTGGAGCTTGGATTCTTTGACTTTAGATGCCCCTTCATAGATAATTTTTAACTTATCCCATTCTTGTTTGATGGTCTTGCATCACATAACTTTTGTAAAGACATATTTTATCAATCCACTCAGGATTGCATTTAGGGATTTGTCATTACCTTCATATTGGGCTAGTTCCACATTGTCTGTATGTGCTTGGACTTCTATTTTATACTCCTTTTCAATTGTTACCCAGACCTTCCATCCAAGGGACATCAGATGGCACTTCATTCTCACACTCCAGTATGCATAATTTTCACCTGTGAATAGTGGAGGTTTATTAGCGATTAAACCTTCTTATTGATCCATTAGTGGTTATTAAATAGGACCTTCCTTCCAGTGCTTAAACTGTGGTCAAGGAACCTGCTCCGATACTAATTGTTGAATTATCCCACAATATTGAGAGGGGGGTGTATCAGTATTGTATTTTTCTATTAAAATAAGAACACAAAATTAATCAAACATGTTAAGAAGAAAATTTATCATGGAAAATTCAAAGAGAAAACCACCAATTCAAACTCATTAATAAGATGAATCTACATAAATTCTTTATATGCTGCTACAGAAAGGATGCAACAACACCCTGGGTTTCTGCCTTCTACAACAAACAAGGATTCTCCAACACCCTCGGTTTCTTCTTGCTACAACAGACAAGGATGCTCCAACACCCTAGGTTTTTCTCTGCTACAACAGGCAAGTATTCTACAACACCCTTCACATACTTATAGTCTTCCCTAGCGCCACCCTGCCACCCTGGACTGGTTTTTATCAGTCTGTTATTCACTTCTTGGACTCTTTCATTCGCAATCATAGAGACAAGTTCTTTCCTTCAATTATTATGTTAATAAATACCTTTACACTTCTTGTAAATGCATCTCTTCACCATTGCGCCATTTCATTCGTCGATCGTTCATTTTCAAAACAGCTAAGCTAATTCCCCCATAATCGATTTGATGTTTAGTCTTCCAGTCGTGGCCTTTCACATTCTTCATTTTTGCAACCATTATGAGTCATTGATTTTATATCGGGCCTCTTCTTGTCCGTAGATCTAAGATAGGATGTGATATGTGGATTGTCGAACTGTGACATTTCTCAAAATGTCTTTCCGCATGTATCTCTATGGTTCAACCGTCTTGTGTCATTGATCTCCTTCAATCTTTTTGTGACCGTTGATCTGAGGTGGAAATCAGATATCGAATATGTGACTTTTCCCAAATATCATTTCACGATTTCTGCTTTCCGAACCAATCTTTCTGCACCATTGATTTTTTACGGATGTCTCCTGACTGTCAATCTTCTGGATCGTTGGTTGCAGAATGCGGGTTCTCAAAAACACAAACGTTGCTTTCCAATTCTCCACCTTTTGCTTTCCGCAGTAATATTTCTACAGCGTCGATCTTCCGGATCGAGGGATGCGGAATGTAGGTTCTTAAAACCTCAAACATTTCTTTTGCAATTCTTCGCCTTGCGCTTTCCGCACTAATATTTCTGCATCGTCAATCTTTTACGGATGTTCTTCTGATCGTCCATCTTTTGGATCGTGAGATGCAAAATGAAAAACAGTGACATTTCCCAAAGTCTTTTCACGATTTTTCGTCTTCTGCTTTCCTCTTTTCTTATGAGCCATTGATTTCTTTGCGGGTTCACTTTTGTCCGTTGATCTACGATCTAATGCAAATTTACGGATATCCCCTCTTCTTTGTACGGAAATAATTCCCCACTATATATTTCCTTATGGATTCAATCATAACCATTGATCTACAATCAGATGTGGATTTGTGGATCTTGCCTTTTCTTTGTGCAGAAATCATCCATCGTCGTCGATCTTCTCAAGATCAACTTCTGTAATTTC
Source organism: Pseudotsuga menziesii (assembly GCA_001517045.1). Taxonomy (NCBI): domain Eukaryota; kingdom Viridiplantae; phylum Streptophyta; class Pinopsida; order Pinales; family Pinaceae; genus Pseudotsuga; species Pseudotsuga menziesii. The sequence continues at coordinate 753,705 of LPNX010681806.1, read as the reverse complement.
TCTTAATTGATCTGGACCATCCACATTGTTATTAAACCATTTCTCAATGAAATTTCGCTCCCATCCAGAACATTAACTCACCTGCAAGTTGAATTTGTGAAATCCATGAGGACCGTCAGATCTAGGTCGATGGTGGACCCCAATTATCATAAGGTGGGTTTTATTCAAATTTCGCCCACATTAGGATTTTATTAATTCGCACTAGTTCCCCTGCAAAATAATTGGCAGGCGTTGATATGCTTAAATGATCAACCTTATCTATTGATCTCGATATCCTTCTTGTCGATTAGTTTCCGATTTAGTAGCCCGACTCACCTTTTATCCTCCTCGTTCTTTTATCAGCGAAATATTCTTCAGTCATTGATCATATTCCACCTTTAATCTCTACCGCACGATCTTCAAGCATATGAATGAGGATTATCAATTTATCTCATTCGCAACTCTAACATGCAAAATTCAACCACAGTCATTGATTTTCTTGTACCATGATCTCAACCATTAATACCTGCACAGAATTAGGCCTCCAAGTTCATCATTGACCCTTACAGTGATCGATCAATCGATCTATGTCTTCTCTCACTCTTAGAATCCCTAATTCCTCAGTACTGACTTTCCTTTGTGTCATTGTTGAATTCATCCTGCTACCATATATATTGGTTATTCCTTTGTCATACATGAAACCCTTTGACATCAATGACAACTTATATTCTCAACGAAAGGAAGCCTAAGGTTAACAACATGAAAAGTGTAATAACCCAAAAATTTGTAAAAATTTAAAAAACATTAAGTGACATAAAATGTCTAACGTCGCAGCTAACTAACTGCTAAAGTTTAGCGAAAAATGAAATAGTTTATAAAAGAACATGGAATTGCTTATTTAAAAGAACCTGTAAACTAATGGATGTAATCTTAAACACCTGTTTTAGTACTATTAATGACTTAACAGCTTAAGTTCTAACAAAGTTAGAATAGGACTTGCATTTTGCTGCTGCTAGATATACTAATGATTAACTTTTGTCAAGTAGGTAATAATTCTTGTATGAGATCGGGGCTTACTTAGCATTCCACTAACTCAATTGGACTGCTGGTTCCTTACAGGTTTAGCAGGTAAGCATAAGATCCAGTAGGGTGTTATTTAAATTCACGTCGAGAAGCTACTTTCCTAGCATGATTAAGATGCTATTTTTTAGAAAACGTTTACTATGCTGCTTGTCTTCAAGGAGCTAAAATTAATTCTTTTCTGTCATCATAACTCCCAAGATAAAAGTGTAATAAGCTGAGTTAGCATAGTTATAAAATGCTTCCTAGTTACTATGCCGATGAAACCATCAAGTTACTATTTGTTTTGAGTTCAAAAGCAACAAAATACTTTTATAGAAAGCAAACTTGTTTGGGATTTTAGCTAAGATGTATTTATGGTGCTCCGTCTTTTGCTTAGTTGGAGCATACATTGGATTCTAGTTTTGATCATCAATCAAATGAAATTTAAACAAGAACTACTTAGTAGTTCCTAAACCATCATCCTAGACTACTTTTCTTGAATAAGAGTTACTCTAAACTCCTTCCACTTAAAATCCAAAGGTGTATATTATTTTACTTTAACCTAGGTCTTTCATTAACTAAGGATGTTCTCTTATTTACTTTTATATGAATCTTCCATTTACAACTGGAATACACCTTTAGTTATGACTAAGACTTTATGCAAACTGTTTAGTGGTATTTGCATTATCTTTATATAATGTCTTAGCAAAAGAATTAAAAGGAAATTAATTAAAACTTGAAATAGTCTATAGTACTTCGTATCATAAATTATGGTTTAAAACCTATGCTTGCTAATCTCCATGGCATAATATATATCATTGGAAATCATAACACAAACTATGGTTTAAATGATTAAAGGTTAACTGGAAAAATATTAATGTTGCAGCGCTGACTATGGAACTCAACCCATGCTTGAGGAAATATTTGGAAGGACATGTGGAATGATTACATCCACTCAAGGGTTGACTTAAAACTTTGAAACCCTATTCATTTGCATTGCCAACTGAGGGTTTCTCCTTCTTGTTGGCTGAGCTGAAAACTCGTGCCCATGGAAGACCTGTAACCACCTTCAGAAATTGGCATTTCCCCTCCATTTTCTACGTTGTGACTATTGAGAGAGTTCCTTAATGGTTTTGGTCTTTTACTGGTGGAAGTAGTTACAGTAAGAGTGGATAGTGGCTTTTCTTTTATGGCTCGAGGGTTGTGCTTGTATTTAACCTACAACTAAACATACATAGCTTCGACCTTCGTATGGTTGAGTCGATTTCCTTGTCTTTCCTTCGCAGAGGTGACTCCAAGTCTTCTTGTCTTCCGACATGGTGTCAACACAACCTGGGGTGACCATCTCTCCTCAGCTTCAACTCGAAACTATACAAGTAAGGACTTACCTTTAAGTCGATTTTAGATTAGTTTTCTTGTAAGGGTTTTACAATTCTTAAAAAAAAAGGTTTGTAATGATACATTTTGGAACTTGCAGGTCCTTTCTCCCGATTCCAGCTCTATAAGTGAAAGCGAGCTTACTCTTCAGTTTTACATGTGCATATAAAATGGTAAGCCCCGGTTCCAACGAGGGTTTCTTCCTGCATATAGTTGTGGATGTTGGAAGTTGGTGCTTGTGTTTGAAATGGCATGGCCTTGGTTATCTTTAAGCTTAAGGTTCCATTGCTTGTTGTTTATGTAAAAAAATTTGAAACCCTTAGAGGGTACTTTGTACAGGGATGGAGTAGGCTCTGATAGCCATAATGGGAAATTGTTCTTTTATGGTTATGCCTTATGGCCTGAACAATGTAATTTATTTTATTTAAAACAATAGAGCTCAGCTCTAAACTTCTTCGATGCTGTCGACCTCTGTCTAGTTAAATTTAAATTTTTATAATAGATTTTAGTGGGTGAGGAAAGACTGT